>PRKT01000174.1:522434-553344 GCA_003671525.1 Saccostrea glomerata | reverse complement strand
TCTTGCAGGCCTTCTTTCAGAAGAACAGTGCAAAGCAAGAGATGCAAGAAGGAAAGCCAAACAACGATATACTCAAAATGTTCAGGAAGACAGACCCGAAAAGAAGCCTGCCTTAAACACTGAGTGTAATTCTAACTCAGGGGAAGGGTTTGAGAACAAGGGGTCGTGTGCACCAGAGGTTAAGTTCTCTTCCACTCTTTCACCTTATGCCATTATAGACACTAGGCCCATTCACTCCGTCACGGAAGATACGCGGAAGTTGATCGAGAAGCTGGTCAAACTTCAGGACAAATACGAGTTTCCTGAGGAGTCCAAAGTTGATGATGCTATAGTAAGTGTGATGTGGTGTTAAAGAAAAGGCATAACAGGCTCTTGTCTATAAGTGATACATGTATATCATAGACCTATTTACTAGCAACAAAGTGGATTTTGGAATATTGGTGTAGTAAGTGTGCTATAGGTTTTCAGTAAAAACAAAAACGTTCTTAATCAAAGCATTAACATGCTCTTAGTTATCAGTTATAAATGTGCATACAAGAGCCATATACAGTGAAACCTATCTAACCTGACATCTATTTGGGAGACACATTTTGTGTCAGAATAGACAAGATGTCGGATTGCACAGTGTAAAGAAACATGCAAAATAAGTAAATTAGAAACAAAATTCAATGTCAGAATTCACAGTGTTATGGATTGCACAGGTGTTGGATAAGACAGTTTTCACTGTACATGCAACAAAGGTGATTATGGAATAGTAAGAGTGTTGTAGGTTTTCAGTAGACAGAAAATGTAAGCAAGGCATCAATGTGCTATTGATTCTAAGTGATAAATGAGCACAGAAATTTAAAAATTAGCAACTAAGTAAAACATCGGAATAGCATCTTACATTGTGGTAAAGTTGTGGACTGGTGGATATAGGTTCATGTCTAGTAAAAAGGTTTTAAAGTTAGTTAGACTTACCAAAAGTAATTGTCAAACCCTGCTCAAAGGGGAAGGGAGGTTTATAATTATGGTATAATATTTAAAGCTTAAATTTGCTGTCAAAATCAAGAGAGCATTTAAATTTTTGGCCTTAAAATACTATGTTTTTGCTTTGGGGATTTTTTTTCTCATTAGAATGGTAAAAGCCTCATTTGTAGAAAAGGATTCTCCAAAAAAAAAAAATCAATAAGTAATTAACAGATATCTAAAAGATAAAATCCCTGAATTTAAGCCATTTGTAGTAATTACACTTGTTTTGTTTTTTTTAATTAAGTCCCTAAAATATGGTTATCTTGAAGCATTACCATTGTCATCAAAATGTTTTGGAAACATTACTTGCATATATTTTAAATTAGAGCTTGAACTATTAAAATCTTGCATCGATAAGTAAAAAGAACAAAAAAAAAACGAATCAAAAAAAGAAAAATTTTGAAATTATTTCAATACCCATTATCTTGTTATATACCCAACGTAATTATGCAAGTTTTAATTAATAATAAAGGGGTAAAAAAAATCCCAAATAAGTTTCACGCAGGGAGGAAGAATTGACTTAGGTAATTGAAAGTTATTCTATCAGGCTCTCGAGGCATCAATCAATAGACAGCTGAGTAGCTGCTGTAGCTGATGACTGGTGACAGTCATTCCCTGCTTCAGCACCTGAGATCCTTCCTGATGTGGATCAGGATTAGAGTTGGAAGCCTGTGAAATTATTAAGGCATGATCAATCAATAATTGTCTTGTTTAGCGAAGTCATTTCAGGCACCAGGTTCAAAGGGTTGGCATAGTACAGCAGAGGAACAAAGTTTGTGAATTTCTTTGGTTCCCCCTCCCCCTGGGGCCTGAGTGGTTGGGCTGAAAGCAATAACTTTAAACAGGAAAAATTGTTTAGTACGAACATGGATATTGCGAATTTACAGATATAGCGAAGTCATCTTGGATCCCAAGCTATATAAATTTAATGAATTTCTTATACAGTTATTACGAATTACGGGTATAGGGAAGTAATTTCATAGGTCCCAGCAACTTCGTTATAACAGAGTTTTACTGTACTGCTATCTTAGAAATTTTATTCTTTACCCTTGGACAATGAATCAAGCAATTGGAACTGTTGTCATGAATTGTGATAAGCATCATAATTGAGCCCTCTACCAAGAAATTCATGTTTCACAATTTTAAGACATGTTTGATCTTAAAATTTGCAAGGTTGTGAAGGTCAATACAAGAGTGCATGTTGTCAATCTGTTGGTGTCTTATTTGTACTGAAAGTGGGACAAGACATCGAAACAAAGTGTAAGCTGAAATAATTAATATGTCTGCTGTCCTTATGTAATATTTTAATGCCTGTCTTTTAAAAGAGGTTTTGCTTCAGGCAAACTATATGAATCATCCATTCATACTCATACAGGGCAAAAAATAAATAATGCATATAGCATTTTTATGCTTTGTGTTTGCTGGGAAAAACACTTTTCTTACGTAATTTGTTTGAAATTAATCTTGCAAAAATTTGTCTAATTTAAGAAAAAAAATCACTTTCATCCTAGTGTCCTTGACTTAATTTATTTGGACATGTCACCATCTCAAAACATTCCTTACTTTGGTCCTTGACCTTATTAAAAGTTAGGTTCTTTGTAAAGGTTGCCTTTTCAATTATTTCCTGCTTTTGATCCATCAGTGTTCTAGATGAAGGACCAAAATATGTGTTACAAAGATAAGCGTTATGAAACTGTCAGTCTTGTACTCTTGTGTCTGTCCTAAGGTGCTTATGAAAGGATAAGCTGTGTTAATATCAAACAAAATGGCATTCAGTGCTGAAAAGACAAGGAGATAGATATAGACTAATTTGTATCATTTTTGTCTTAAATTTCTCAAATCATCAGGTGCTGGGTATATTAATTTCCAACTTCTGTTAATATGATAAAAACATTTTAAGATTTATTCTTGAAAAATTTAACTCAGATTTGATACTGATCATCAGCAACCCTATGTTAGTTGGTCCTCTGATACATGAGAATCGCTAGACTGATCCTGGGTTTCTGACAATGGATAATATTAAGAACCTCCTGGGTTTTTTTTTTTATAGAAATATGATCACATACAGGGATTAATCTATGTTGATATTCTATATTTTTTCACATAAAGAAAGTTTCCCCTAAGTATCCCATTTTCCTCTTTTGTTGAGTAATAAGAATTCCCCTGACCCCTGTATGTGTCATGGTGGGTACCCCCATCCCGACCCTATACATGTCCCGATGGGTACCCCCATTCCACCTCTGTACATGTCTGGGTGGGTTCCACCATTCCACCTCTATGCATGAAATTTTTGGTACTCCCATTCCACCTCTGTACATGTAATATTGGGTACTCCCATTCCACCTCTATACATGTGGAGGTGGGTACCACCATTCCACCACCTCTATTTGTCTTGGTGGGTACTATACCATTACTTGTTACTTGATTGGGATATTGATACTTCTGTTTAAGGTTGAATATAACCATTTTGTTTATTACAGGACATTGACCCCAGTAAGGAGGAATCAGGAGAACACGTGCTGATGAGTCTGTCTAAGATGACTGTCCTTATCACTCACCTTATTGTGGAGTTTGCCAAAAGCCTGCCAGGTTTCTCCAAACTCAACAAAGAGGACCAAATTATTTTGCTCAAGGTATGAGTGGGGAAATTCTAGCAGAGGGCAAATTTTCTTCCTCAAAGGATGAATAAAATTACTGTTTTTTAGAAGCAAGATATGAACAGGGATATCACGAATTCACAGTTATATATTTTTAACGAATTCCTTTTACCAAGTTTACTGTACTGTGTTTTGTGTCTTGATCAGTGGTATAAGAATTGTAAGTCTTGATCTTTAAAAAGAAAATTATTTCAATTTTAAAATTTTCAACAGATGCATTCATTCTCTTTCCCAATGTACATTATGATAAAACTTTAACCCTTTTCTGTAGGCTGCCTCTAGTGAAGTAATGGCCTTAAGAGCCAGTAGGATGTACGACCCTGCGTCAAGGTCCATTGTGCTGGCTAACGGCATTCCACTGACGATCTCTAATATGGAAGCTACAGGACAACCCAAGGAGTACACGGAGCTTGTCTTCAAACTCTGTCATGACATGGCCGACCTCAACTCGGACAACGCAGAGTATGCCCTCTTCACTGCCGTTAGTATATTCTCAGGTGAGGAACTCGCATTATCAACATGCAAAACACAGTGATAAGTACTGTAAAACATAATTTTTTTCAATACTACATATATGTATTTGCTGATAATATCATTGTTTTAACCATAGACTTTATTAATAATAAAAGTTCAGTTAGAGTGTCGATATTCTTATCGATAGTCTTGTTTCATCAACTTATTTGTCAAAAGCTTGCCTGATTTTAAAAAATGTTCATATGTAGAGAATACATGCACACAAAGTTCCATCCCCTTTCATGACTTCAGTTCTGAATTTGTCATATTTCAGCATATATAATGGGATTAATTTAATATTAACCAATGGTAACAAACTTATTTATTTTATTCTTTCAGCTGACAGGGCTGGATTAACTAACCGTGACTTGGTAGAGCAGATTCAGAAGGTGTATGTGGATGCTCTGGATGAGTATGAAAGCAAAAAACGGGTTAAAGGTGGATGTGCTTTGGCGAAATACTTGCTACGCCTCATCGACCTGCGAAATATCAGTGCAGAGCATTCCAGAATGCTGACAATTCTGCCCATAGATGAGACCGCCATGCCTTCTGTAGTGAGAGACATATACCTGCAGAGTGATAAATGAAGGCAAAAAAAAATTAATTTAGAAAGAAAAATGATGTGGACAATGTGTTATTTGAAATAGAAATTATACAAGGGTGCTTGAATGAAAAGGGGGATGTGATGAAAATGAGGAAACGTTAAAAGGCAATTTTGGTGCAGAACTTGTGAAGGAGAATTTGTTATAAATGAATTCTGAGGAAGGAGGAAGAACAATTGTGTATCTTATCACACTCGTACGAGTTTCTTATTGGTATTAAAACATCTAATGTTGATTCAGGTTATACTTATATATCTATCTATATATCGTTATATATATCTGAGTGGGGAAAATGTGTGTATGTATAAAATGTATGAGATATGCTTTTCCCACTCTTTAAAAAAAACATATTGTGTATTGTTAATCTGATCATGGTTATGGTTAGTTGCTATAGTAACAACCAATGGGAATGATCTAAAGACTCCCATTGAAACTGATCTGCTCAAAAAGTGTTGTGTTCTTGTTTTTCATTGGCTCTTTGAACTGTACTTTACCCATGTATTCCGTATGTGAGATCGTATAGTGTGTATTTGAAATACTACATTAGAAAAAAGTATAGATTTTTCTAGTAGTGATGAAAGATATCAACATTCAGGGACTGTGTTTTTTTTAATGGCCACCATTTTAATAGGGCCCTCTTTTAAAACTATTGCAAGCAAGTGCTCTTCACTTAAGAGCAGTTTCTAAATTTTTTATGCCAGGTAATTTGATGCTTCACTTAGAGCTGTGAATTTTTTATTAGCCAAAAGATTGTGGGGTTTTTTTACGTTCAGAGATACTCAAAAGATTTTGTTATACTGTAAATTGTGCACACGGGAAATTTTGCTTATACAATTTTGTTTTTTAATTGTTTTCATTCTTTTTATATCTCTGTTTGAAATTGAAAAAAAGTTTTGACCAGAGTCAATTCAGTGAGCGATCTAAATGGACATTATTTTATGTTTCTCTTGTTCTTCGCTGTAGTATTTGTGCTGCATGGAGTTTCAAACCAAGCAAATTTTTTTTTTTACATTTTAAAGTCTTCAGTTTTTATCTTTTAAAACATGCTAAAGGGAGATTATTCTTCAGGATTTATCCCCATTGTTTCAGTGTATTTTTTGATAAAGGTTACCATATATCTTTAACCATAAGGCAGACCAGAGCATATTGGACCGCAAAAGAGTTATGCTATGTAACATAATTGGAACCTCGAGCATCATCATAAATGTATTTGATTTTCAATAGCAGTGTAGATGAAAATGTATATGTTGAAAAATAATTTATTGTAATGAAACAAGATATAGTACTATGGAAATGTTTAGATTTTTTCTGATGCTCAACGCATGCCAAAATTTTGTTTCCTTTGCATGAATTACGGGCAGGTTCTTTCAGTGAAATTCAAAATTATACAGCAGACTAGAAATTAAGTTGAACTGTCCTACAGTCAAATCTATATGGTAAGGAAATTAATCTTTTTATTAAACAAGCATTATTTCTGGATAGCTCACTGACTCAAATTATTCTAGTATGTAAAACTCAAAATTGTTTAAGAATGTGGTGATTTAGCCAAGTTTTTTCTGTAGATTTTAGGAAATACATATTCCTGGTGCAGGGCATCCATCACTTTACAGTCAAATCTTATTATCTTAAATTCCATTGGACCGGAAAAACTATAAGAATTTAAGGTGAAAATTCATATAAAAGGTTGAAAGCGGTTTTCAACTGCTGTAGTATACAAGACATGGAGTTTTAGATACACAAGTTTTTTCTGTATTTCTATGTTCTAGTGGTGTAATGGAAAATGTAAGATTTTTCAGTTCTTGCTGCATGCATTATTTAAATAATTTCCGGACACTCTAAGTTGTTTGTGAAAATATATTTAGTTCCTAGGCACCTCACTATTTGTTTGTGAGTTTTTTTTTTCACATTGTGGATTTGTAAGACTCCCATGAAATGGACTTATTTCTCATGACATATTATATCAATAGTTTTTTTTAGCTCACCTAAGCCAAAGGCTGGATTAAGCTTTTCTGATCAAAATTTGTCTGTTTTTTGGCATTGCATTTGCCATTGTAAACTTTTCACATTGTTAACTTCTTCTCCAGTTCCAATGGGTCAATTACAACCAAACTTGGCATAGAGTATTCTTGAGAAAATGGGATTCAAGGCTGCACCCTTGTCCAAGTGAAGATATTTAAGAAAGTGAAAATTGTGTTGGGTAATTTTAAACTTTTCTACTCAAGAAACACTAATCCAGAAAATTTGCAACATATAAAAGCTTTCTGAGGTAGTGTAGATTCAAAATTCTTCAAATCATGACCTCTAGGGGTCTGATGGGGCCACAATGGGCAATCAAGAATTTAACTAGGAATACTTAGGGAATTAAAATAAAATATTCTCAAGAACAGCAAGGTCATGATTGGTCCTATATAAAATGGAGAAAATCTGCAAATAAAAGACAAGGGTCATAGCTACTCAGGTGAGTGTTGTGGCTCATGGGCCCATTGCTATTCTGTTGCTGCAGTTTCATAATGTATTTCATGGAGAATATTGCTGTTCAGGTCTTAAGCTAAGAATTGGACCCAGGATATTTTGTATGTTGTGAAACTGTACATATTTTTTTCATTATGTGTTCATTGGTTTGTCCTTCCATTTTGTGATGTGTTACCTCTTCTCATAGGTCATAGGTCTTAAAAAATCTTAGTTAATTTCTGATTGTCTTGTAAAATACAAAGAAATGAGGCACTTTTATTTAAAATTTATAATTAAATATGGTTTATATCTTAATAAGCCCAGGAATGAAAACTAGACGCTTCGATGGTAAACATTGTTAACACCCTCTCAGGGACATACATAGTGTAATATAGATTATATATATTATTTATTTCACATACTTCCTTTTTAGCTCAGGAAGAGCAACTTGCCACAAAAGTGATTTTTTTTACATGGTTAGTAACAAACAATTTAAAATTTGATTTTGAAGAGCCAAAGAAAGAAATCTAGCTGAAGAAAATATATGTAATTTAGATTGTGTGTTTGACAAATTGACTAAGCAACCAAAGGCTTTGTATATGCTATATCTGTATTTATTTCTATATGAATTTTAAATCATTTTCTTTTAAATAGAGAAAGAAATAAAAACAAACAGTAGTTGATTATAGTTATGATACACTGTTTAGACAGTGTTGTGAAAATATCCAAGCACTTTTTTTTCAGTACTTTTTTTTCTTATGTCCATGACATCAAAATACTAGTATACAGGATCACAGACTGAAGCTGTTTAACATAACTGTTAACATCTTAGGGCATTTCAATTGACAGACATAAAATCTTTTTTTTATTAGTTGCAGTTAAATTTTCAGTAGCTCTTAAAACTTTATTCATTAGTTTAAAAAACTTTTTCTTATTGATTTTCAATAAGCTGTAATTCTTATCTAAAACTTCAATTGTCAGATATATAGTATATGCTCTGTTCTTTATCTTTTCTTTCAAACTACCTCAAAATTATCTCAAATTATCTCATATATTATATGACTTGTGATTTGACCTGAATTAGAAGTGCTATAGTATTGTTTTATATTTTCATTATATATATGAGCTCTACCTCATTTTTGTGAAGATGTACTGAGCCGTTTCTATTGTATGATGGGTCATTAGAAGAAAAGCATTGCTGTAGCCAATGTTATTTTTAGATCAGTGTCCTTAAGAAACTGTTAAATAGCCTCAGCAGAATAAATCTTGTAAATATCTTAAACAATGTTTCACAGTTCTTTCTGTTGACTTAAGTCAAAGATAAAATTGAGATTCTCTCTTCTTCAAGATGTGTACATCTGACTATTCATGTACCAGTAAAATATACACTCTGAAATGCTCTGAAATAGAAGACAAGGAGCTATAAGGGAGTAAGAATCCCCTTGTTAACAGGTCACATCAGCTGTGTGTTTCTTGCCGTGATCAAACAAAAGACTCCATAGATAGTTCAGTGTAAAATTATAGCCTAACATTTTATATGATACAGTGAGTCAACATTTGACTAATTTTTTTTCATGTATTTGCTGACAAGGCTGTTGTTTCAACCTTAGAATTTGCGAATTGTGACATATTGATATTCTTATGTCATCAACTTATTTGCCATTATCTTGTCCTTGCTTATCAAATTAACTGGAAGGCATGAACTCAATATGCAGATGGTATGATTGCTATGTAAAGAAGGAAAGTTGATAGAAAAATTGAAGACATCACAGTTTTCATCAAGACTAGTGTTGAGTCCATATATGGCATACATGTAGAGGAAGCATATGCTCAAAGAGATGTTAAGTGTTGAGTTAAACTGAATGCAATTTCGTTTACTAATAATTGAATTATTAAGGAATTATTTGAAATAATGCATATAACATTTTCATTGGCAAATGGAAATTATTAATAGTGAAAAACAGTTGGCTCAGCCTACATCAATTTGGGAGGATAATGTATTTCATATTTAACGTTTTGGGTTCTACTGTTCTATCAAGAAAGATTTTTAAGCATTGTTCACACATTCAAATACTCGTATATTCCATTATACCCAATAATTTGGATCGCAATTGGTTGCTTCTGAATATTGTGCATGCTCAGTACTTGAGAGGACTCGATGCGACTACGTAAACGCTTGCAACGAATGTTGGCATCGTGCATCATAATATGTGAGAGCTCGTGCGAAGCTTGAACATTCCGATCGCAAAGTAATGTAAAAGTGCTCTTACGCCAATTGTGAAAGGGTTATTAACTCACACTTCAAGTATATTTTTGTTTATATATTCCTGCAAGCTTTATAAAATACTACTCAAAAAATTGAATTTGTGAGATAAGTTACTGTTTTTAATTGAATAGTTTGCTTCATTAATCCTATAGAGAAAAAAACGAGTCTTAAAATTTTTCACTCTAAAGAATTGTTTTCACTTGAACCTTGTCGGGGATATGAAAGAATTTTAGGAAGGTCGGATTACTTGCAGGGAGTTTCAAAAGCTTTTTTCTAGTAATGATATCGGCATTCCAGAAACTTTTGTTCTAATTTAAGGGAAATGGCGTCTTCAATTTCAGAACGGAATTGCAGGAGCATAGAAGATATTTCAAACTGTCTCCTCATGCAGTTTTGAACAGTGTAAAACACTGCTTGTCTTGCCATGTTCGCACAAATTTTGTCATGATTGTAAATCTACCCATATTGTATTCAGTTGTCAATCGAAGGAGGATCCGATAGGATTTCAGTGCCCGAAATGCAGGGAGTTTATGCCCTCTCCTAGTTTCTCATTAAATTTTAAAGACTGGGGTAAACATTTACCAATCAATAAACTCCATTAGGACAATTCGTATAAAACAGAAACTGTGACATTTTGTGAAGCCTGTTTGAAGGAAAATGAAATGGAGGAGGCTGAAAACTATTGTTTGTTTTGCTGTGAAGCACTTTATTATATCTGTGTAATAAGTGTCACCGAAAAAAATCGGATGTCCAGCGATCACAAAATCCGCCGTCTTAATGAGTTGTTCAAAATGTCTACAGAAACTTTCTGCACGAAACATAAAGATCAACCAATTCAGATGTTTTGCAATGATCACGAGGAACTGTGTTGTGCTATGTGCTGCAAAAACGTGCACAGAAAATGTGAAAGCATGGAACCTATTGAACAAAAAAGCAGAGAAGATCAAAAGCAGTGCATCGGTAGGGATGTTATTAAATGGCATCGAAGAATTCGATAGAGAGCTTTTTTAAACAAAACTAAACCAAGAAAAAAAACCATAACAAAAATAGAAGATGCAGCAGATGCGAAGTCCAAAGTCTTAAAGAAAAACTTATTCAAAATCTTGAAAAGCTAGAGAAGGAATTTATAGACAAAATTTTCAAACAGAGATAGACGTGCAAAGAGAAGGTGACAAAGAATATACATGCAATTGATGACAGAATTCTTTTGATGAAACTTTGCAGAAAAGATTTCATGACTACTCGAAGTTTGTAAGATGTCACATTTTTGTCCTCATTCATCAAAACCAAGACAACCTTAGAATATATCGTAAATAAAAAAAAACTAGAGAAAATTAAATTGATATTTCGGTCAAATATTGACCCTGATTTTAAAGCACTTTCAAATCTTTCAAAAATTGGGAATAATGAAATTATTGAAAACAGAGTAAGTTTAGTTCACATATTTTATTCTTAAACCTAGCAGTTTTGCCAGGAAATAAAATTGTCGGATAGCAGCATTTGCAGCACAGCGTTTGTTTCTAACTCCCATGCATACTCAAACGACGGTAAAGAAGTATTCTGCAATCAAAGACAATTGGTATCTTCAAAAGGATATAAATCTTGTTTATGGTGTCTTTGATATAAAGCAAAAGCGGTGAATTTTATTTTGCATCACAATCTAAATATAAGCAGATTCTAATTCTCTCCGTTGATGATTTTCATACAATTGGTACAATTTACGTTGGGGATTCTTGTTATAGAATTACATTTCGGAATTCATTTTTATATGTTGCCTGTTTTACTTCAATTGTAAAAATGGATACGAATGGGAAGAAGTTAAGAGTTTATCCCACATCTAAAGGCGTTCAACTTGTTGTTGCTTCACAGAAAGGGCAAATTGTGTTCAGTAATTCGAGGGTAGGCGAAGTGACTACTATAACAGACAATGGTGATATTGCTTGGACATATAGCGACCTTATGTCTTCACATTGACGACCATGATACAATCTATGTAACAGGGACGGAAAGTAATAATATTTTCTTATTAGCTGATGATTGGTCTCTCCCACATATCATTGAAGATATACAGAAACCTCTGATTTTCGTATTTAAAAAGAAAAAATTTTTTGTTGTGAAGCATGTGCCAATACAGTTAAGATGTACAGACTTAAGTAGCTTACAATGTATAGAGAATCAAGTTCTTGCTTTAAAAGTGAACATAAATGAAAACTCGCAGGTTTGATACATTCGTTTGAAAAATACTATTCTAGAACAATAAAAATTTCAAAACGTTCTATAGATTCTTATTTGTAAACCGTCACTGTAGCTCAGGCGGTAGTGCCAGGATATAGAGCGCTTATACTTGCCCCAGGATCGGAAAGTCGTGGGTTCGGATACAGGTCGCGACGGAGCGTAGTCGATAAAAATAGGTAGCAACCGTTCCTTCGTAAAGCGCTCAAGACTTCAAAGTGAAAGGTGAAGTTTTTTGGATGAGATCTTAAAAATCAAGAACCCATATGATGGCAGCTGTTGGTATGATAGTGTCATTTTTTAAATGACCCCGAGTGCCGCGTAAAGGTCTGAATTTGAAGCCCTTCACGTGCATACATGGCCACCTCTCTATAAAAAGTGAAAAATTCACGGTTAGGACTTCATTGATTGATTGTATGTTGTTTAACGTCCCTCTCTAGATTTTTTCAATCATATGGAAACGCCAGAACTTGACGGTGGAGAGCTGAAAATTTTGTCTGATACTCGGCACTCACGGCCATTGAGGAAGGAGGGATCTTTTTCATGCCAACACCCACTGCGACACGAGACCTCGGTTTGTACGGTCATCCGAAGGACCAGTCTCCATGTCCCACAGTGGGATTCAACCCCGCGACGTAAGGATAGACTCCTTAATTCGTGACTCTAGAGCACACGCTTTGCGCCACGCAGGCGACCGATAAGGACATGGAACAATAGCCAATCAATTAATAATATACAGTTAACAGAGGTATCTCTCATATTGTCCACACACAAGATGTTGCCTACATGTTACTTAAGAAACATAAGCAATACAGTAACGTTGTTTCAGTTTTAAAAGGTGACAAGAAATCGTAGATAACTTAATTTAACAAATTTGACTCTCTAGAAACCATAGGTTTTTTGAAATATTGAACAATTTTACTTTTTTTTTTTTTTTTTTTAATTTGAAATGGAGATTCTATTTGGTAATTCTAGATAAGAAACAAAATTGAAAGAAAGACGTACTGCAGACAAAGAAGAAGAAGAAAAAATAGAAGTTTATTTCACTGTATAAATTCATAAACAGTACTTGGATTGGGCGAATTTAAAACGGGGCAAATTTGTAAGCATGCAAGTGTAAAAGGGCGAAATAACACGGGTCGAAAATAACCCTGTATACAGTATACTCAGACAGAAAAAAGGTGGACCCTCCTGTCCCCTCTCCTGAATAAAAGGAAGTTTAGGAAGGTCCGATTACTTATATTTTCTGGCTGTCTAATAACGAGATCGATCGGCATTCCATACGTTTTTTCACTTTCGTTTTAATTTCAAGTTAAAAATATAGGGGCGTATTCAATGGCAGACCAGGAAGAAGTGAGCAAAGAAGGCGTTTCAAAATGCCCAATCTGTTTCGAACAGCTTAAAACACCGCGTGTCTTGCCCTGTACGCATATGTTTTGTAACGGTTGTGTCTCTTCCTATTTTGTATCAACCTGTCAAACGAAGGAGTTCCCAATGGGTTGGATTTAACTGTCCTGTATGTCGAGAATTTTTGCCCGCCTGCTCCCAATTTTCTTAAAGTTTCAAAGACTGGATTAAAAATTTACCAACAAAGAGACTACTACAGGATATTTTCAGCAAAACAGAAAATATGAACGTATGTGCTGCCTGTGAGAGAGAAAACGGGACGGAAGGGGCAGATAACTATTGTTTGTCTTGTTGTGAAGCTCTTTGTGACAATTGTACCAAGTGTCACAGAAAAAATCGTGTAACCCGCGACCACAAGATTCGACGTCTTGACGAGGTGAAAAGTGTGCCAATGTCCGCAAACATCCTTTGCACGAAACACAAGGACCGATCGATAGAGCTGTTTTGTAATGATCATGAGGAAATGTGTTGTGCAATGTGCAGTA
The DNA here is from genome assembly GCA_003671525.1 of Saccostrea glomerata. Taxonomy (NCBI): domain Eukaryota; kingdom Metazoa; phylum Mollusca; class Bivalvia; order Ostreida; family Ostreidae; genus Saccostrea; species Saccostrea glomerata. The sequence goes on along the minus strand of PRKT01000174.1, from coordinate 539,720 downwards.
GCACAGACCACAGAACATGTGAAAACGTGGAAACCATTGAACAGAAAGCAGAAAAGGTACGAAAAAGTGGATTAGTACGATATTTATTAAATGACATCGAGAAGTTCGAAAGACAGCTCTCTGAGGCAAAAAACGAAGAAGAAAAAAATATAACAGAGATGGAAGATCAGGCACATGCAATAACAGGCAAAGTCCGTAGTTTGAAAAACAAAGCTATTCAGAATCTTGAAACTCTGGAAAATGAATTTCTTCATGATGTTTCCACTAAAACAAAAAAGTGCAATGAAAATCTAACAAAGAATTTACAGAAGTTTGATGATATTATTCAGTTTTTGAAACATTGTAGAAAAGATGTAGAGTCCGCCACAAATTTTCAAGATGTCAATTTTTTGACAGAATTTCTCAAAACCCAGCGGACGTTACAAGATATCATGAGTACAAATGTAGAGAAATTTGAATTCAAATTGCAACTGCATTTAGCTCCAGATTTTATTGCACTTGCAAATCTCCCAAAAATTGGTAAAACTGAAATTAAAGAAAGTAGGGAAAATGTAGTACATCCGTTTGATGCTAAAAACTTTAACCTGGAATTCTGTCAAGAGATCCAATTATCATGGAAAAGCGTTCGTAGTGCAATGTTTCTTTCTAACACTGATGCGATATTTCCTGTTCTTAAAACTTCCACTGCAAAGAGGTACTTTGCCGCCAAAGACACGTGGACTCGTAAAAATGACATCAGGTTTCCACACAAAATATTTGATATTCAGCAAAATGGTGACTTTATTTTTGCATCTTGCCCAGATAATGGATCGATAGATGTTCTTTCTGCAGGTGATTTTCAGTTCATAAGAACAATCTATGTTGGTAAAAGATGTTATGGAATTTCTTTTAGAGAAAATATCATGTATGGCGCATGTTATTCGTCCATTATTAAAATGGGCACAGATGGAGTTGAGTTAGGAAGTTATCCCTTAGGTAGTGGTGTTTATTATGTTGCAGTCACAAAGGACGCGCATATTGTTTTTAGCAATGAAGAGGAGCATAAAGTGACATCACTTTCAGACAAGGGTGACTCAGTTTGGACATATAAACACCAGAAGCTAAATCATCCGTGCGGTCTTCACATTGATAGCGAGGATTTGATCTACGTGGCAGGAAAAAATAGTCACAACATTCATATTCTACGCTATGATGGGGCTATCTTACATATTACTGAGAATATTTATAGCCCCATATACTTCATGCTGAACAATGCTAGGAATATATGTTGCTGTGTAGGGATACATAGCATATGGCCTTGGGACACAAGCATTAAGATGTACAAAATAAAATAAAATTTTTACGTACAATTTTTATGGGTACATGGTGTCAGATTACATTACTTATTGTATCATATTCAATTGGACAATGAAGGAAATGAAAATTGATAGGTAGTACTGCAATACAGATTAATATCATTATCATTATATCAACATTATATAAACTGTAAATATGCAATAAAAAAATAAAAAATGAATTCAGGTTTTATTCAAATATAAATGTACTACAATAATTACTTTTTATACAATGTCAGAAAAGGGATTTGAAAAAATACATAATAATACTTCCTGGTCTTTGAAACTTTTACAAATAAATCAAATTTTACCAAATAAACGTACGTGTTGATGGAAGACGTAATTTAGGCATTTGCATCATTATGTCTCTCTTTTTTTAGACCCCAATGCAGGAGCTTCGACAGAAAAGTCAAATACAAAAAAGTCTTTGGATAGGCATGATGAATGTACAAAAAGGCTACACAAGCTGTAACGGCTTGAAGAGTCAAAAATCAAAATCATAGCCCAGAGAGTTTTAAAGATCAAAGCTTTGAGATACCCAAAAATAATTTCAAATTTAAAAAAAAATATACAGTTTTACTTTAAAATGACAATTTTTGTCAGCATTTATTTAACTGGTTTGATATGTTTTGCCCTACATCTAAGAAAAATTCACCATGCAAGGCCATGTATGTCATAACTACATATATCGGTCCAAAGTACGCGACCCGGGAAGGGGGTGCTAGAATGCGAATAGTCTCTTTAATATGCAAGTAATAGTTTTGCTATGTGAATTGTCATTTTGAAACTAGTTGCTGCTAACCTTCCCACTTTTTGTCTCTGTGCTAAACAAGGATAATTTCAGCATTAGCCAATCAAAATGCATTTTACAAAATAGTTGCATTAGAATTAGCCTGGTTTCCTGTTCCTTTAATGCTTCTTGTATTCACAGCAGAATCCAAGGATGAGCCAGAGGATCGAGCTAAATTATATTAAATTTTCTCCTGAAAATTCCACTCCGATGTTTCAAACGAAATACGAAACATTTATTGCATGAACTAAAAAGAATTTATAAAACGAAAGTGAAAGTCAACGAACTTTCGTTTTTAAAATTCGAAGAAAAACGAAGGATTATCCGATGGCAGGGTTTTGTTATGACAAAACATAGCAGAAATGAACGAGGAAGACGTATCAAGGTGTTCGATATGTTTTGAACAGGTTAAAATTCCACGCTGCTTACCATGCTTGCATACATTTTGTCAAGATTGCTTGTCGTCCCATATTTTATCCACCTGTAATTCTAAGGAAGACCCTTTAGGATTTCATTGCCCTCTATGTCGTGAATTTGTGCCTGCTCCTAGTTTTGCTTTAAATGTTAGTGAATGGAGCAAACATTTACCAACGAGCGAATTTTTAGAAAAATTTGCCATTTGGAATGAAAATGAGAAATTATGCGAAGCGTGTCAAAAGGACAATGAAGAGGAGAAAGCTTCTAACTTTTGTTCATCTTGTTGTGAATTCCTGTGTGAGAACTGTACAAAGTTTCACCGAAAGAGTCGGGCTTCTGAGGATCACGAAGTTTTTCCTGTTGGGGATGTACATATAAAAGAGAAGTATGTAACTGCGGCAAAAACAGAGAAGGTTTCTTGTGACAAACACAGAGATCGACCCATAGAATTATTTTGTGTTGTTCATGATGAGCTGTGTTGTGCAATGTGTTGCAGCACCGAGCATGGAAAATGTAAAAAAGTAGAAACGATTGAACAAAAAGCAAATGAAATAAGATATGGGCCGGTTGATATTTTACTACGTGACATAAAAAATTTTGAGGTAAAACTTGACAAAACAAAACGTGATCAAGAAATAAACATTTCAGAAATAGAAAATAAAGCAGATGCAGTCGCAGGAGAAGTTAAGAGCATAAAGATACAGTTATTGAAAATCTTGAAAAATTAAGAAATGAATTTCTAGATAAAATGAACAAACACTTAAAAGAATACAAAGAAAAACTGACAGTAAATGTTAAAAATGCGAGCGATTTGCATAATTTTGTGAAATATTACAAAAAAAGAGTCAGAACCGGCTAGAAATTCTCAAGATATAAGATTTGTTAGTGACTTTTTGAAAACCAAGAAAGCATTTGAACACTTAAAAACGTCAAAAATAGAGGGAGTATAAATTGAATTTCAGTCAAAATTTAAAAGCAGTTGCTAGTTGTGCAAATTGTCAAAATTAGGAGATATTGAAATAACGGAAAGAAGAGAAAAAGTAAAAGATATTTTCGACTTTGGAATTCTTCGCCTAGAGTTTGGCCAAGATGTACCTTTACCACCTGACATCAATATCCGCAGTATGCTGTTTCTATCCAACAACGATCTGCTATTTCCTGACTCGAAAAATGCCAGGCTGCTAAAGTACTCTTTTATCAATGGAAACTGGATTCTGCAACAAGAAGTTGAATTCGGTCACAAAAACTTCGACATGAAGCAAAATGGTGATATTATTTTTGTTTCCTGTCCTGAAAGTAATAGTATACTTGTTATCTCAGCAGATGACTTTAAAGTTTTACGTACAATCCATGTTGAAGAAGATTGTCGTGGACTTGCGGCTTGTAATGATTTACTTTATGTAGCGTGTGGAACATCAATTATTAAGATGGACACTAAAGGGAATAAAATAAAAACCTATCCCACCAAATATGGTGTCCATCATGTTGTTGTAACAAAGAAAGGTCACATCGTGTACAGTAATTACTGGAACCCACAAATAGTGACGGCCATTGCAGACGAAGGTGACGTTATCTGGACTTACGACGACTCTACACTTAGGCATCCTTATGGTCTTCACATCGACTCGGATGATATGATATACGTGTCAGCAACAGATAGTAACAGTGTTCACATATTGTCATGTGAGGGGTCTCTACTGCACATCGTTAAAAATGTCATGTCACCAGTGTTCTTCATGTTAAATAAGAATAGACATCTTTGTTGCGTTGGCAATAAACTGACCAACACACGAACATGGGAGACACGCATTACAATTTTTTCAATTCAATAAAGTCGATCTTAATTTAATCATATTACAAGTCATCAGATGTGTGATGTTGTTTCTGTTTGACACAATATTTCATTGGTATATATGTACAGGTTAATGTATATATGTACAAGTTAATATCTTCAAAAGAACGAGGGCGCTTTTGATTGGCATTCGGCAGGAATCTGGGCGTTATTAAAAAGTGAAAATTTTATCGACATGTCACATGAAATTTTAACATTTCTTTTTATTTATCTGGTTCCTGTGCAACATGAAATATTTATTTTGTCAGTTTCGTTTTTTTATGTATTGATGTATTAAAATTTTGAATAAAATAAATTTTGGTTCAGTTTGGTTTTCAAGCGAAATCAATTTTTATCTTCTATTCCATAATGTACATTTAAGCGTATAATGAATATATGCATTAAATATATAGGTGTTTATTTTTAGTGAAACATTACTCTGTTATAGTACCCCCTAGGAAAAACGGATATAAATGTTACAAGCTCACAAAGTCTTTCAAACTAAATGAAAAAAAAACCTATGGACATGTTTGTAAAATCTGACCAGCTATGTTCAGCCAACCAAATCATGGACATTTAAACCATAAATGTTTCGTACAAATAATTTCCTCCAGATCACACGCCAAATGCGCTCATCTTCTTTGTGAATGCTTGTGGTATTGGTTTAACTTTACAAGATGTCACATTATTGTCGGCATTCCTCAAAAGGGAGAAAATACCATAAACAGGGAACTAGAGATTATTGAATTAGAAAAATGAATCGAAATTTCGGTCAAATATAGATCCTGATTTTAAAGCACTTGCAAATCTTTCAAAAATTAGGAATGTTGAAATTATTAAAAACAGTGTAGGTATAGTTCACATATATAATTATTTTGTTAAAACCTTACAGTTATGCTAAGAAATAGGTACATACATGGTGCCTTTGATAAAAAGTAAAACGATGATATTTATTTTGCATCACAATCTTCTTAAAAGATATTCTTATTCTTTCCGTTGATGATTTTCATACGATAACTGACGTTGATGATTCTTCTTGTGGAATTTCATTTTAGAATTCATTTTGATATGCTGCCTGTTTTACGCTAATTGTAAAAATGGATCGATACGTGGAAAAAATGTTAAGAACTTAATAATCCACATGATATGAAGGTGATCATCATGCTGTTACACAGAAAGGTCGTATTATTTTCAGTAAAACTAATCCAGGGCAAATGGCTGAAATAACAGATGATGGTCGCTTTGCCTGCATGGAAGTCACGCTAAGTTGAGACAACCTTATATCGGCTTGACGTTGACGACAACGATACAATCTAGGTAGCAGAAATAGAAATTAGCAATTTTTTCTCATTGGTTGATGATGGGTTTTGCTTACATATTATTGAAGATACACAGAAACCCTTGATATTCGTATAAAAAAGAACAAAATGATTGTCGTGTAGCATGTTCCAGTAGAGTGAAGATGTACAGAATCAAGTAGCTGCAAGTCTGTAGCTCTCCGAAAAAATATATTGATAGATCGGAGAGCTACAGTGCCATCCATTGAAAAAAAAAATGTATATTTATTGCGCACAAAAAAGTGCGCTCGGTTCTTGATCAATTCTTTCAAATTCTTACCTCGGTTGCAAAAGATGAGAAGATTTCAAAAAAATTGCGTTCTTTTATATTAAGTATTCTCGTAGTTGACATCTGAACGAAGCATATTGGACCGAATTGAAACCAAAATGCTGTATAAATAAGCAAAATGTTCGAAGATCAGATTCAGGAGGACTATTAACAATAATAACGAGGAATGTTTGATAATGTAAAACAGTGAAAGAATATAATAGGAACATACGGTTAGTAATATTTTGAGATTACTGTTATAAAAACGAGAAATAAATCGAGAACCGAGCGCACTTTTTTGTGGGCAAAAAATATGCAGTTTTTATCAATGGGGTGGCACTGTAGCTCGCCGGTCTATCGATATATTTTATCGGAGAGCAACATATCTGCAGCTAAGACTAAAGTAACATACAATGTAGGCCTACCTTGAATCATGTTCTGTTTGAAAAGATAATAAAAAATGAAAACTGACAGATAAATTGTTTAGGTTTGGTACATTTCTTCTGAAAAATAATATTCGAAGAATAATAAAAATTAAAAATATTTTAAAAACTTTTATTTGTTACACGCAAACTGTCACTGAATCTCAGTCGGTAGTGTCTACAGAGGGCTAACTTGCTCTAGGATCAAAAAGTCGTGGGTAGGAACACCGTCCACGCCTCAGCGAAGTCGATGAAAAAAAGTAGCGACTGTTCTTTCATCAAGTGCACCGCACTTCAAAGTAAAAGTTGTAAATCTTTTCTTATGGAAACTTTAAAACCGAGAATCCATGTGATGGCAGACGTGGGTTTGTAAGTGATTTCTCGCGTTGCATTAACCTTGAGTGCCAAGTAAAGGTCTCATTATGAAGCCCTCTACCTTTATACATGGTGACATCTGTATAAAGAATGAAGAATTCTCGATAAGGTTATGATTGATTGTTTGTTGTTTAACGTCCCTCTCGAGAATATTTCACTCATATGGAGACGACACCACTTCCGGTGGAGAGCCTAAAAAAATTGTTGTCCTATACTCGGCACTTACGGCCATGGAGCAGGGAGGGATCTTTCCTGCGACACGGGTCCCTGGTTTATAGGTATCATCCAAAGGACCAGTCTCCACGTTCCACGTTTGGATTCCACCTTGCGACGTAAGGATAGACTCCCTAAATTCGCGACTTTAAAGCAGGCGCTTTAATCACTGCGCCATGCGGGCGACCGATGAGGACATAGAACAACAGCCTATCAATCAATAATATAAAGTAAACAGAGTTATCTCATATACTAGTATATTGTCCACACACAAGATAATGCCTACATGATGTCAAAGAAACATAAGCATTGCCTTTTTAAAGGTCTGCCCTTGTTTCAGTTTTAATAGGTAACCAGAAATCGTAGATAATTTGTTCTCTAGAAATCCTAGGTTTTTAAAAATATTGAACAATTTAACTTTTTAAATTCATTTTTTATTTGAAATGGGGATTCTATTTGGTAATTATAGTAAAGAAATAAAATGGAAAGATAGACGTACCATAGACAAAGAAAAACTAAAAAAAAAAATTAAAAGTTTTAATTTCACATTTACCACAGATGGATTTTTAACAAATAATTAAAACATCTCTTCTTTGAATAAAAAAATCAGAAAAGTAAGACTCAAAAACACAAATGATAAAAACATCTCTTCTTTAAAAATTGACTGAATTGGAAATCAGAATAAGGAAATCAAGCAATAAAAAATTTAATTAGCATATAAAAAACAAATTTACTTTAGATATTTACTCCAAAAATATGGACCTCCCAACCACCTCCTCCTCCTGAAAAAATGAAAACTTAGTAAGGTCCGATAACTGACATTTTGCTGGTCACTTAATAACGGGATCAGCATTCCAAATATTTTTTTCCACTTCCGTTTTCATATCATGATTAAAAGGGGGCGTATTCAATGGCAGACCAGAATGAAATGAGCGAAGAAGGCGTTTCAAAATAATGTCCAATCCGTTTCGAACAGCTTAAAACACCGCGTGTCTTGCCCTGTACGCATATGTTTTGAAACGGTTGTGTCTCTTCCCACATTTTATCAACCTGTCAAACGCAGGAGTTCCCATTGGGATTTAACAGTCCGGTTTGTCGAGAATTTGTGCCTGCTCCTATATAATTTCTCTTTAAGTATCAAAGACTGGTATAAGTATTTACCAACAAAAATACTACTACAGGATATTTGCAACAAAACAGAAAGTATGAAGGTATGTGATGCCTGTCAAAGAGAAAACGAGACGGAAGGCGCAGTTAATTATTGTTTGTCTTGCTGTGAAGCACTTTGTGATAACTGTACCAAGTGTCACAGAAAAAATCGTGTTTCCTGTGACCACAAGATTTGTCGACTTGATGAGGTGAAAAGTGTGCCAATGTACGCAAACATCCTTTGCACGAAACACAAGAACCGATCGATTGAGTTATATTGTAATAATCATGAGAAAATGTGTTGTACAATGTGCTGTGCCACCGAACACAGAGAATGTAAAAACGTTGAAACCATTGAAGAGAAAGCAGAAAGTGTACGAAAAAGTGGATTAGTGCGACATTTAATAAATGACATCCAGAACTTCGAAAGAAAACTCTCTGAGGCAAAAAACGGAGAGGAAAAAAATATTACAGAGATGGAAGATCAGGCAGATGCAATGACAGGCAAAGTCCGTAGTTTGAAAAACAAAGTTATTCAGAATCTTAAAACTCTGGAAAATGAATTTCTTCATGATGTTTCCATTAAAACAAAAAAGTGCAATGAAAAGCTAACAAAGAATATACGGACGTTTGATGAAATTATTCAGTTTTTGAAACGTTGTAGAGAAAATGTAGAGTCCGCCACAAATTTTCAAGATGCCAATTTTTTGACAGAATTTTTTGAAGCCCAGAGGACATTACAAGATATCATGAGTAACAATATAGAGAAAAATGAGTTTAAATTGCAACTGCATCTAAATCCTGATTTTACTGCACTTGCAAATCTCACAGTATTTGGTAAAATTGAAGTTAAAGAAAATAAGGAAAGTGTAGTGCACCCCTTTGATGTTAAAAACTTTAAACTTTAATGGAGTCAGGAGATACATTTATCAAAGAAAAGCGTTTGTAGTGCAATGTTTCTTTCTAACACTGATGTGTTGTTTCCTGTGCGTACAACTGACATTGCAAACAGGTACCAGTACTCTTATACCAAAGACAAGTGGGTTCCGAAAAAAGACATCAGGTTTCCACACAAAATATTTGATGTTCAGCAAAATGGTGATTTTATTTTTGCATCTTGCCCAGAGATTGGGGCGATTGTTGTTCTAATTGGGGATGGTTTTCAGTTGATAAGGACCATCTTTGTTGGTAAAAGTTGCTATGGGATATCTTTTAGAGAAAATTTCATGTATGTCGCATGTTATTCGTCCATTATTAAGATGGGCACAGATGGAAAAGAGTTAGGAAGTTATCCCTTAGATAGTGGGGTATATTATATTGCAGTCACAAAGGACGCGCATGTTGTTTGTAGCAATGAGGAGGAAAATAAAGTGACATCACTGACTGACAAGGGTGACTCAGTTTGGACATATAGACACCTGAAACTAAATCATCCCAGCGGTCTTCACATTGATAGTGATGAATTGATCTACGTGGCAGGAAAAGATAGTCACAACATTCATATTCTACGTAATGATGGGGCTTTCCTACATATTATTGAGAATATTTTTAGCCCCATATTCTTTGTGTTGAACAATGCTAGGAATATATGCTGCTGTGTAGGGATACATAGAATATGGTCTTGGGACACAAGCATTAAGATGTACAAAATTAAAAAATGAATCTTTTTACGTATTCGTTTGTTGTAGTGTCAGATAACATACCATGTTATATCATATTCAATTGGACATATGGTCATAGGAAACAAAAATTGTTAAGAAGTCCAGATAGTCCTGCACTACAGGATAATAATATTATCATCATGTCAACATTAAATACATTGTAAATATACAATGTAAACAAAAATGAATTCAAATACAGTTCTTTTCCTTGTAATGCACTTTCAGAAAATGGATTTAATAACAATGAAACATTCACAATCAAAATGTTACCAAATAAACGTGTTGTTGAAGTGTGTAATTATGATAACCTAATGATTATCTGATTTATACACCAATTCAGTTATTTCTACACAGAGGACTCTTATAATTTTCATTTAATGTTGTTATTTTTGGTTTAGGTGTACCATAGCTTCATTCTGATCTTATAGTTCAAAGGTTGTTACAAATAGTTGGTCACGGCTGTCAGACTGGTTTGTACAATTTGTCGACGTGTAAGTGAGTTCCGAGTAGGTCTTAAAAGTTAGAAGGGGTGTCCTTCCGAAGTTAAAATGTTGTATGGCTTTTGTGGAAAATGTCTTCATGAATGAATTAAAATTAAAAAAATTCGGCCTGAATTATTTGAAGTGTGTTCGAGAAGTTTTCCTGTGTGGACAGTAGAGTATTTTGAGTGCTTTGCAATTTGCAGCGGTGATCACTTGTGTGTATATATGTAGTGTACGTGTGGCGTGATAGGATACTGAAACATTAGTGCAACCATTGGAGGAAACCCTACGTAATAAGAGTTTGCCGGATACTGTGGACTGTGTCGCAACGGTAATTACCGTTATTCTGACCAACGAATATATGTGTATACGAACAGAACAATTAATACAGTAACGTGTTTGATCTTTGGTCACATTTATTGAAAAATCTGTGCATATTTACACGTGGCAAAGAAACATTCGTCTGGTCGGGTTTGGCGATAAATTTAGTTTGTGTATCTACACTATTATTATTTAAAAGTTCATTATTATTTTGGTTCTTTTTTATTTGCATGAGTGTTGTAAGTGTGTGTGTTGCAGATATTATTTTTTTTGCATTTTGATTTGGGGCACTATTGGTGATAATAAACTTGTTTGCACGTATTCTTTGTTCTTTTTTAAAGCTTGGTTGCAGCGAGGAAATATTTCCATGCCATTATTACAAATTGTGATAAAAAAAAAAAAGACTTATAGATACCGGATTGGCTGAAAAATCAGTTTTTAAACAGACTTCTTGACATGTTCTACTAGATTTTATATTGTGCATTTATTAACAGCAATTGTTTTAAAACCTTAATACCTCTTATCTAAAAATTGTTTTAAAAAAATAAGATAAGATACCAATTATCAGTAATGATAAAGATCTAGCTTTCATCTTTCTTTGCTATAGCATATTTCAAATTAAATACGTTAAAAATGAAATATATGAAGATAACGTATAGCACTGGACTTTTGACGAGAGGCAACGACTTCTACAGTTGACGGTTTACTTGGACATTTATTTTTGTGTCATATACTGAGGTACAGAATTGATAATATAAAAGAAATTTTTTTTATGGTCTTAGGTATGGTTTTGGGCACCAGCATGCGAAGGCCGGGAGCTGAGGTTAGGATGGTTGTCATTTTCTTCAAGGACAATTTATACGTATGTGCACTGTTATAACCAGTTATTTTCGTTTAATTAAATGTTGATCTAATTATCTATATCGTAAAACAGCTTCCGTACATTGTCCTAGTGTAAAAGTAAGCCGTCAAATGTACAGGTCAGCGCTCCTCGTAAAAGTCCACTAAAAACTCAGAAGTCCACACAAAAATGCAAATTAGGAGCTAAGCACTAAAGCATCAGAGGCGGGATCAGTTGCCATGGGGGTTGAACATTCCCCTCCGACCGTCACATCTGACTCGTCTTCATTGTCATGGTCCATTGAATAAAATCTTCCAGTAGCATTTCTCCTTAATATACCAAAACTTACCTATGTGTATTTTTGAACCGAGTCAATGTGCTAAATTCAAATCTTTTGTTTCACAAAAGTCTTGTTATATATCTGCACTCTCTGGAATTTCATTTATTTGATTTGTTTACATTTTTTATTATACCCACTGAAATGTTTTGGAAATATAAATACATCACGAAATGAATTAAGACAACTAAAGCCATAATGCATTGATTTTCATTTGAAAGATACCTCCGAGGCATTCAATAGAGTTATTTTAATAGTTAATTAAAATATTTTCCAAGTCCTATTTTATTTTAAGATATAATTTTTACTTTTTCATGTCAAACGAAGTACATTTTGAACCCCAACCCCTTATTTGATCAGAAAAGATATATTCATTTGATTCTTTCAAAGTTTGCTGAGATTTAAAATCTGGGAAAGATTTCCCTAAGATCTCCCTCTGCGTAAAAAGCTCTTAAACCAGAAATGAGACGCCCGCGTGTCGCTGTGGTGTACCGTCTGCTCTAGAGTCGCAAAGTCAAGGGTTGGTCGTGACGTGATGGGTTCGAATCTCACTGTGAATATGGAAACCGGGCTGTATAAACAGAGATTCTGTGTCGCAGTAGATGCTGGCACAAAAAGATCCTTACCTCTATAATGGCCCTGAGTGCCGAGCTGTACCTGACAAAATTTGCAGTTCTATCGGCAAGTGGTGACATCTTCATATGGGTGGAAATTCTCGCGAGGGACGTTAGAACAACAATAAATAAATAAAAAAGGGAAAAGTAACTTTATTTTTATTACATGTAATTTTAGTAGGTAAGGATTGTTTACATCAAAACAACAGAAAAATTGAAAGGCATTCAAAGAACACATACTTCAACCGACTTTACTTTCTGAATGTTAATTTATAAGATAGAGTTGCTTCTCTTAGTATTTTTCATTGCAGCCAAGTCATATTTTGAAAGAAATTTGGATTGCTGGTTTGTTTGATTGTTTTTGTTTTTATTTTTAACATAAAACCTATTTTTCTGAACCCATCTGATAGTTTTCGTAATACCTAATTCATTGTCTTGAATTTCATTGATATGTTCTGAAGATGCATTATGGTTGATCAATTAAGATTTTGATCCCTTGGTGAAAAATGAGGTTCTTTTCGAATAGAATTCTGTTACCATGAACCCCTCTCACTTTTTTTCTCAGTTCTTTATTCATATTTTTGGCTTTGATTTTGTTCCTATAATTTTATCTCTCACATTTTGGTGATAAGAGAGAAAAAATAGTATTCTGTAGTTAACCCTGGTTCGCCGAACTCCTTACATATTTTGTAATAATATTATTGGTGATATCCTAAAGATATGCCATTGAATGTCTGGATGAATGGAATGTTTAAGAATAGAATAAGTGACATAACTAAAGTACCTACTAAAATCAAGTAGATATAGCTAATGCAGAAAAGGGAATCAATTTCATGTTATAGATTACTTGTTCTGTGTAGTTTTATTGGGGTATGGAAATTGTGATATTTACCTTTTCTTAAGTGTTTTCTAGAAATGTAACAATACATGGCATTTTATATAAAGTAAAACATGCGTGTTAATTAATTCGACAGGTATTATATGGAAATAACAAACAGTATTCAATATCAAAATCCATAAAATAATACAAACTTAAGCAGAGTAAACACGGGCCTCATAAACATAAGAGCTAAGATCAGTTGCCTTGTCGGAGTAAGCATCCCCTGTCGACTTTTCACACCCACTTTTTGCAATTTGTCATGATTGGGAAATAACGGATTAAGTCGTTGACAATTTGGTTTTTAAAAAAAAAAGATCTAACAATTTTTAAAATCAAAAACGGCATTCTGCATTTGTCTTCCTAAACGTTTTATAATAAACAAACAGGTTTCTTAAAATGATATCCAAACAAACTTTATCGTGGAATGGATTCTGCTGTCTGTAGTTTCAAAGAGACTTTTTGGTGATAATTAATACCAAACACAGGGTAGATACCTTTACTAAAAGGTACATTATTGAACAAATCTATCTGCTTCCTTGGAGATCGTCTGATAAACTCAATTGTACCTCTTCTGGAATCCAGAAAAAACCCAAGAACAATTTCATCCTTGTATCGTTTTGATTTACTAAGATGATAAATAGTTAATGATTTTTGCTGTTGACCATCGTGCCACGTTTGGAGACAGATGGCGTTTCTATCTTGTTGACACCTCTTTGCACAAATCACCCATCCATTTGCCAGATACCGAATAGTTTTTCCACGGTCCACTAAATGCTGACGCGTAAACCCTACTTCAAATATACATCCCTGCGTTTCAGTATCATAAGCGATGATATCTATAGACGCTACCACTTCAAAGTATTCAGGTAATCCAGAATACAGCATCTTGTTGAACTGGACATCCCCTATAGCACCCTTGTATTTAATAAGATTTCCCCTGTTATTTCTCTTAGTGAACTTTTCATTCACTTTGAAATTAGAAATAGTGTTGTTATCATCAGACATAAAAACCGTTCTGTGAAGAGTGGTTACGTCCATTTCAAGATGGCTTGTTTTCAGAAGAGTTAGAGTGGTTTTAGCAAGTGTTGGATTGTATATTGCAAATGCTGGATGCAAGTCTTTCCCTAACGCAATATCTTTAAACTTCACAAATATGTGTTCAGGTATGTTAAGAGAAACCTGTAATACCTTCTTTGAAGATATCCATTGGAATATGATTTTCTTTGAGACGGTAGAATTTATTTTATTTTCAGATATTGGTAGTTTCTCAATATCCTTTCCATCAGACTGAGCTATCAAACAAATATGCTGATTTCCACAACCTACTGCCGCGATAGACCAAGCCTGATCATGTATACCAAGGGTCGCATCCAAATCAATTAACCCCTTCTTGGCTACTCCAACCTGAAAGATAACCTGGTTGTGTCCTACACTGGCGATCACATCAAATGTAAATCCAACTTCAAACATAGAATTGTCAAGCATGTCTATTGGATTCTTGGATATCACTCCTTTAAACTTCTTTAATTGCTTCTCTTCATTTTGTGAATTGATTTCATTAATTTTATAATTTGAGAGAACTGTATCCATTTCTGAGAGATGAAGTTCTGGATGAAGGGTTGACGAATTCATGCAAAACGAGGGACCTCAAATATGAAAAAAAATATGAGAAGTTGTAATTTGGTGTAAAATTATTTAAAAAGCAAATTAAAACAAGAGGAAAGTATAAAAAGTCTAGGAAAATCATTTACAACAAATACACAAAAATGGATATGCGCTCGGCATATTGATATAAAAGTTACGGGTCCTTCGGATGAAACCTTAAAAAAGCCCGAGGCCTTCTGTCACGGTAGACGTTGGCACGATAAAGATCCTTCGCTGCTCATCGGCCGAGTAAAGGTCAAAATTTGAAGCCCTTCACGGGTATATGATGACGTCTTTATATGAGTGAAATTTTCTCGAATGGGACTTAAAACATTATACAATCAATCCTTTTCTTTGTTAAAAAAAATACACAGATGATTTCCAAATGCATGCACTGTAATAATGACTTATCTTACATAACAATGAATATAATTTTTTAAAGAATTTTATACATGTACACTTACAGACAACATTTGCCGTTCCTTTTATCCTCTTGTTGACCAGATGAAGCAGAAGTACAAAGGCCGCAAAGATTGCTCCAGACCACAAGGAACACATTATCTGTAATATATAACAGAATAAAAAGACACTTAATACAAAGATAGAGAGAATCGTCTGCGTGGCACAGTGGTTTGGGGGCAGAGTAAGAAGTCCTTACGTCGTGGGTTTGAATCCCACGGCGGGATAAGAGGATTAGACAGAATAAATCGATGTCACGTATCACAGTAGGTTGGCACGAAAGAGATACCTTACTGCTCCATGGCTCTGAGCCAAGTAAAGGCCTCACATTGCAGCTCTCCACGGACAAATGTTGGTCTCTCAATAAGAGAGAGAAATTGTCGAAGAAAAAGAATGGAGCGAGAGGGGGGGGGGATAGGAGAGTCATATGCCTACGTAAGGGAAGGTAAAATATCAATTAAAAATTCTTACAAATTCCACCTTTCGTTAGGCAATTCAAGACTTATTTATAACCAATGCATTCAGTCAAGATAAAACCTGAATCAATTGACTTAGAAATTGACCCACCAAAATGCAACAAACTTAAGTAACAGTAAAAATGATAGAAATGGAATGTTAAAACTATGTTTTTTTTATGTAGAAAGGGTCTTCGTTTCATTTTTTTTGTAAACAAATATTGAAAGGGTATGGAAGGATGTATCTCTCACTATTTAAAAAAAAAATGGTACGAAGACCCACTCTATATGAAAACATTAATTAACCTACTAAAATTTCGGAACAAATTTTTCTAAATTTCAACCTGAACTAAAAAAAGTTCTTTTTATATTTCGAACACTCGCGACAAACAACGGGTTTAAATTTAGATAAATACAATATATTTTTTACAAAAACAAAATAATTGAATAAAACCATAAATTCATTTACGGTCAACAAATACATTTCCTATAATAAACAAGTTTTCAATATATATAACATTTTGAATGCATTCAGCTCGAGATTACAATACACAATTGAAATGTAAACAATCATGGGTAGACCAGCACGATATGGCTATTGTTTAACACCAACAAAAACTCTATATTATCATTAAGTACATAATCAATTATAAGCATATAATTATGTAACAATAAACACGCAGTGTATGAAAAGGATCACATGTTAAAAGATATTGTAACGATAACCGCAATGTTTAAAATATAGATATTGTCATTTTGACAATGCTTTACAAAGTTTAAATGTTTAGGTAAATCGTACGACTATGAAATTTCCGATATGCTTACAAAACCCGTGTGGGCATATGACTCGCCTAATCCCCCTAGATTCTTTATGAAACAAACAAAGATAGGGAGACATGTCATAACTATAACAGACATTCTATAATGTCAATGTTACTGAAAATGGTAAGTTATTGAATAAAATAAATCTATTCTAGTATTATATTTCTGAATGTGTTTGTAAAAAAATAATCTTTGTGGTATTGGATGCATATCAGATACTGCACATCAATTAACACTCGCATCCAATTGGTATCTATATTTTGGAGACATCGATGGATAGACCGAAATAAATTATTTATATAGAGGAAAATAAAACAAACATTAGCAGTACACATTTTGCACAGCAACTGAGTTTGTTTCAAGTAAGCAAAGCAGACCAATTCATGAATTTGTTGAAAGCAGCACACATTTTCACAGTAAATGAGATTGTTTTAAGCAGCAGCAGCACAATGAATTATAGCATCAGTTGAATGGCTCGGCGCAAACTGAATCTTGGGACGACAAGGGGAAAACCAATCGTAATTCTATGGAATGTCATCAAGGACTCTTCAAGCGAGGCTAAATACGCAATCAAAATTACAGCATACAAGGTCAGGCCCATGGAATGCCACGACGAAAATCTTCCAAGTGAAGT
>PRKT01000174.1:481162-518610 GCA_003671525.1 Saccostrea glomerata | reverse complement strand
AGAAGATTTTCAAAGAATTAATGCATTTTCACTATATAATCAATAGAGCCCCGCCCTAACACCAGAACCCCTGACCCTGGGGCCATAAAATTCACAATTTTGAAAGAGGCACTCTTGCTCATCATAACTTTGTACTTAGTTAGTTTACTTAATACCCAGGAACAGAGAAGAAGATTTTTAAAAAAATCATGCATTTTCACTATATAATCTATATAGCCCCGCCCTAGCACTAGAAACCCTGACCCTGGGGCCATGAATTTCACAATTTTAGTAGAGGACTCATTGCTCATTACATTCATGCCAACAGTTTGACTGCTTGATGTCCAGGAGTAAAGAAGAAGGTTTTTAAAGATTGCAATAATTTTAGTGGTTTTGGCCCCACCCCTCAGGCCCCAGGGGTGCTGGGACCATAAAATTCACAATTTTTGTTCCCTTTCACCCATAGATGCTGTATACCAAATTTGGTTGAGATTGGTTCATTGATTTCAAAGAAGAAGCTGAAAATGTTCAAATGTTAACACACGACGCACGACGGTACGACACACGACACACGACGACGGACGAAAACGGACAGCAATAGGTCACCTGAGTACTCAGGTGACCTAAAATTGATAGAAATGGAATGTTAAAACTATGGGTTTTTTTTATGTAGAAAGGGTCTTCGTTTCATTTTTTTGTAAACAAATATTGAAAGGGTATGGAAGGATGTATCTCTCACTATTTAAAAAGAAAATGATACACTGTACGTAGACTCACTCTATATGAAAACATTAGTTAACCTACTAAAATTTCGGAACAAATTTTTCTAAATTTCAACCTGAACTAAAAAAAAGTTCTTTGTATGATTCGAACACTCGCGACAAACAACGGGTTGAAATTTAGATAAATACAATATATTTTTTACAAAAACAAAATAATTGAATAAAACCATAAATTCGTTTACGGTCAACAAATACATTTCCTATAATAAACAAGTTTTCAATATATATAACATTTTGAATGCATTCAGTTCGAGATTACAATACACAATTGAAATGTAAACAATCATGGGTAGACCAGCACGATATGGTTATTGTTTAACACCAACAAAAACTCTATATTATCATTAAGTACATAATCAACTATAAACATATAATTATGTAACAATAGACACGCATTGTATGAAAAGGATCACATGTTAAAAGATATTGTAACGATAACCGCAATGTTTGAAATATTATATAGATATTGTCATTTTGACAGTGCTTTACAAAGTTTAAATGTTTCGGTAAATCGTACGACTATGAAATTTCCGGTATGCTTACAAAACCCGTGTGGGCTTATGACTCGCCTAATCCCACCAGATTCTTTATGAAACAAACAAAGATAAAGAGACATGTCATGAATATAACAGACATTCTATAATGTCAATGTTATTGAAAATGGTAAGTTATTGAATAAAATAAATCTTTTCTAGTATAGAATATATATATATTTCTGAATGTGTTTATAAAAAATTAATCTTTGTGGTATTGGATGCATATCAGATACTGCACATCAATTAACACTCGCATCCAATGGGTATCTATATTTTGAAAACATCGATGGATAGACTGAAATAAATTATTAAACAATAATCATGCTCAAAAGCAAATTGAAATAATACAAATTAGTAGTTGAGCAATCAGAGATGTCTTAAAACCATGGAGGAGGAATCATCCCCTGTAACCAGACACACCCGCTGTTAACAGTTAAGGAAAAAAATACATAGACATAAAATACTATATATATATATATATATATATTACATGCTTTGAAACAATACAATCAATAAAATTTTAACATGTATTTAAACGTGTATATTGCATTACGAAACAAGAAAACTTTCAGTCTCCTGTATTTGGAACTCAGATGAGTTATTTGCTTCGAAAACATTAATTTTCAGTTCTTACCTCTCCAAAAGAGAACGGCGAGGCTTTTCAAAGACTCAAAAATCTTCAATCATGTAGAATCTTTGACAATAATATGTCATTACGTGAAATGTAGGCAATGGTCCTGAAAGATTGGTCACAATGACTGAAGATTTGGCTATTATCCATATCTATATACTTCCTGAACTATGAATTTAGCTGACATTGGTTTTTCCAGACTTTAAATGGTTTATTCTTTAAGGTAAGTCAAGGACTTTTAAAGTATTTAAAACAGTCTTGTCAATTCTTTAATGGTATTTAATTGGCTTTTTTGCATTTCTCTTACATGTATGACATCATGCTAAAAAATAAGTAAGTTTTTTTTAACATGACAAATATTTTAAAGATATTTCAATATTAGTAGATAATTTTGATAGAAAAAAAATAGTAAAAGTTTGTACTTATAAAAAAAAGTTAATAAGTTGGAATTTTGTCAGCGATCTCATTGAAGACGTATTTTTTTCAAATCGAAAGTAAAAAATATTTAAATATTACTTGTCATGCATAAATATATCCGCAAACGATTAAAAAAAACAGCTCAGTTCATTTGTCTACTCATATATTTGATTTTGACGTGGGTTGAGCTGTAGAGATTAGATCAATTTAATATATATTTTTTTTTAGCTTTGTGAGCTTGATTAAAGAAGTCTTAATAGGAGGTGAAGTGTTTACTAATTTTCCGCGAGTTGAAGAAGAGGATGAGTAGTAATGATAGAGGTAGGCAAAATAAAAACATACATTATTAAAAGACGAATATTGTTCTCTTTTTACTTCTTTTTTTTTCTCTACTGAAATAATGAATGGGATAAAAGCAAGTAAAAGAATACAATTAAAACCATTTGGTGTTACTTTTTCCAAAGTCCTTGAAATTTAAATTGTGTAAGGAGACAAACGGAAGGAGGAGCAACTACTGAAACATTTGATTGAAAAAGGCAAAATACAGAAAGACCTATCGAAGTTATAAATCTGAATATATCTCAAGACGGAGATCAAAAGCAATTAGAATACAAAATTTCTATCGGTTAAGCAGTATTTGGCAAAACGAATTGTTTTAAGATTTTCAAATATATATACTTGTCAAAGTCTCTAAGTCCCCATTTTTGTTTTTTCAAAAAGTTAAATACCTTAACAACAGTGTACAATTTTGCCTTTAATTTGCAATACTTACTTGTCGAGGCAAAAAAAATTGTAATCGAATGTGTAATTACTCGACCGTGATCGTTTTTGTTAAAAAGCATGAAGTTCGAGTTCCGTATGTTTTTCGGGTGTATTCTTCATAATATTTACTTCCATGTGTTCTCCATCTTTAATTGATAACGAAAAAAAAATTGATTAAAATGCGGTGTATGTTCACACAACAATGTAAAGGGAAGTTGAAATGGCCCAAACTGCTCTTAGTTAACGAGAGTTCTGTTTCCTTTAACTGTCATCTTCGCTAGCAAAGGGTTTCCGATCCGAGACCTACTCAGTAGGTATCGGATCGGAAACCCTTGGCTAGCGAAAATGTTTCACTGTATGACTTTATTTTACTTAAAACCTTTATAATTACTGCCCGAAAAACCTACAAAGCACACCTGAATACCTTCTAATCATTAGAAATCGCTAGATTTTTAACAAACACAACAAAATCACCCTGGAGTTTATCTGACAAAATCAATGGAACCGGAACCGGAAGTGCCCTCCCCTCAATGTCAACCTGGAGGAGTGGGGTACACATTTAGTAAGACATTATGTAACTTTTGTTAGCAAGGCATAGGCACTTTTGGTAAGCCCCCTTGTTATCCTAATCTCAACCCTAACTAACTTGTATGAAAGAAGATAAACCGGAGTTTTAGACAGTTTTTCCAGCAGCAGAATCTAGCGGAACTAGAGGACGACATAGTCAACAAATGCAAAAACATTCAATAAAAGAATTTTCTCAAATAGTGTGAACTCTTTGAGGAACAGTTGTCTTGCTGTGAATTCGTTTGAATGGAGGATAATGCAGTATTTAACGTTGTGAATTTTTAATTTTAGGGTGCCTTAACATTTCTGTATATTGTGTTAAAGTGCTTCAATAAAATCAATTAAGTGAGAAAATATTGTATTGCTATTTTTTTTATCCTGTATACTTATTAAATTATATTGTTAAAATAATTCAATATAAGAGCGGTGTGAAGCGAAAACTTGCCTTGGGACTTAGAAATTTTGACTAGTATATTTTGGTTTTCAGTTGATGACGATTTGCAGGAATGGTGGATCCGTCGTGTTTTTGGAAGAGTGACGTTTGTTATCTCCCTTGGTATAATGGTCCTGGGGTTATTCATACAGTATCAGGCACGTCATCAAACCGGTGACGTCATTTGTAAGAGTTCTTTCAGCTATGTATCATTTTTATCAGTAAATTTTTGCTTGAAACTTTTTAAAATAGGCAAGATGCTGTAAAAAATGAAAATTTATCACAATTAATAAGATAATTGATTTACAATTTCTTTGACAAGATTGATTATAAAATAATCAAATATCATTAAGATGCTACATATTACCCGAATTCTAAGAGCAAGAAAGGTTTTCCTCTTAGTCACTTTTTATGGTTCAAAAGCCTTCAGTTCATTCATTAATCTCTAGCAGTAAAAGTGTGCGAAGAATCATCAAAAAATTAACTTTTAAATAATTTCTTTAATATTACACGGTATGCAAGAAGCTTAACAAGAGAATACATGCAATACATGTCTTATCCGAACTTTATTTGAATGATATTACTATTTAAGGGAGAGGGCTAAAATAGGCTTTGCCTGCTGCCCAAGCCTATTCACTTTTATTTAGGAATAACTATGCATTCATAAAAAAAATATTTAAGCGATACGATATGTTTTTTCTGTCAGGTCCGGAACTATTTCTTGATGAGTCTACAGCGCATGCCGATCTGGAGATTTCTGAAATGGGTACAGTGGTTTCCAACACAAAACGCTATGTTAGACGACACCGTTTTAATAGATACCATGGCATAGCAGGCATGTTTTCCTTGGGTAACGCGGAAGACTTTGAACTTAGTTTTGGAGTATTTTTTGAAATTAAAAAGAGGATTAAAAGACAAGACATTTCCCTTTTCGAAATCGCTTTCGCCGAAAAGAAATTTATCAAAAATGACGTGTTGAATTGGCCGATTAAAAAGGCCCTGAGTATAAAAGGAAAGAAATGCAGAGATAAAAACATTTGTATAGCCGTGGAGAAAAACGGTATGCCATACAAGGAAATTGAAATATCTAAATCGTACAGTGATATCTCATATATCGGAGTGATAACCATACTTAAAAGAAATGAAGATATAAATATCTATTATTATGACAGGACACAGCAATGTAATTTGTTGTTAAAGCTCTCGAAGATAAATATTTTCAACAACAAATTGAGATCCCTTTATGGAATAATGGAAAATTCACAAAATGCCAGGGTAATTCTTTCTTTGGTCAGAGATGCTAAAAATATCGAGCGCTTTGACGAGATGACCAGTCATAAAGATGTCTTCACTGCGGGTGATGGACATGCGATTTCAAACTTTAATGCTGGACCCAATTTTAAAAGAGGCGGCAGTTATGAACAGGCGTATCGTGGCGTTCTTGCTGATGTCTCTTTCAAGCAGAATGATAATACGACATATCAAATAAAACCGTATTACTTTGAAATTCAATTTCTTTTTGATGTTAATTTGCGAGAATTTGATTCCAAAGACACAGTGTTTGAATTTGGATTTGCTCCAAAACGCCTCAGAGAGAAACACTCAAATCTAAAATATCATTCGGATGCTCTTTTGGCAACAGTTTCTCGATGCACAAAAAGACTGAGACTTTGTATATCATACTGGCAAAATGGGATCCAACATAAACTTTCCCATCCTATTGGCATATACGAACCTAAATACGAAAATTTCAATCTGACCTTTGGGTTAAAAAACGATGCAACTGGAAATGAAGCATGTGTTTATCATATAGGTTCTGAAAACAAGGACGTGCTACACACATTTAACAATGTCTCATTTACACGTCCTCTTTATCCAGTGATTGGAATAACAGACAAATCTTTTGTCAAAGCGCGTCTTCTGACAAAAACATTTGTAACGAGGATATATAGTATTTTTGGATTCTTTACGTATCCACCTATATGTGATATTTGACTGTTCTGTTTACCTCTTCTGTTGGGAGTTTAGAAAGTCACTGTTGTTAAAATTTCCTCACTGTATTTTCTTATACATATGACGGGTAGGATTCGCTAAAATACTCAAATAATATCAAGTTTTTCACTACTAGACGGCTACTATTAAAGAATCAAAGAATCATTGCTATCTTGGGAGACAGTAAAACGGTTTTGTATCATAAGAGAGAGAAAAAGAGAGATATTTAAATTTAGTAAGTTATGATTGTTGAAACTGTCTTTATTCGGGTAAAATGATTCAAAGGGGGATGGACGAAATAAAGTACATAAATATCATACAAGCTACTAACATCTCTTCCTTTTCTTCTTTTTTTTTTATCAGTTTCAGCAATTCCGACCCCAAGAGTACGAAAGAATTATAGACCAAAATAAAAGATTAATACAATGTTAAAATAGTATAAAGGAGCATGGACACAGTTTCAGCTAAAAAATTCAAAATTTATTTTTCAATTCTTACAAATAATTAACTAGGGTCTTTTTAATGATCACCAAAAATTTGAACGCCAGTTGTCCAGATACAAGACAGATTTAGAGCTCAAAACCTTTGTTATGTAAACAAGGCTAGTGTCATGTTTTTGTTTACACAGGTTAATATACTAATATATGATCGTTCAAAGTAGATCATTCAAATAAAAGTTATTTTTAAATACGATTTCACAGCTAATATTGATTTGCTGAACTTCATTTTGTTATAAATATGATATTTTCTATACGTAAACAAAGACAAGGCCAAAGCCTTGTTTACACTATGAAGAACTTAAAGTTCTGTAACTTGTTTGTTAATCAACAAATGATGTTAAATTTTTTCTAATCAACAGATGATGCCTTAAGGACGTTCGATCCTGAGATTTTGAGCGTATTTTGGTCATGTCCTATATTTATAAAATTCTGCATCATTTTTAAGTTCTAACATTAAATCTGAATTCTACAGTGCAAATTTAACTATATCCAATGAAAAAAACGCAATTAAATTGCATTCAAGTAGAATTAAGCTACGGTTTTATATTTTGTGGCGGAAGGTTTTTTAGACGAAAATGATCAGTTTTTCCATTTTGAACTATAACAGTACTGTTAATTTTGGATTCCTATTTTTCCATCCTGGTTGCACACAAAGCTGTTTTTTGCAGTGAAATGTGTTATGCTGGTTCTGAAATATCTATTAAATTATTTCTTATGTACTCTGTCAACAAAGTGTGACAAATATAGTCAATATATTCTGAAAATCCGGGAAAAATTTGAGCCAATTTTAACGTAAAATTGACACTTTTTTTTAGTTATATCTGAAAATTTTCATCATAATTATACCCCCACTTTTGATATTCTTTTCTAAATATTCAAGATAAATTTGACCTATTTGCTTAAAATCAGGAAATGTTTAAGACTTTATAATAATTTTCTTGCTTATCAAATTTTCAATGCCAGAAAAAATCACTTTTTATTAGTGCAGAAAGATCAAATAATTGATTATGCGAAGCAATTTAAAACTTTTTCTTAGTCACAAATTTTAAGTGTCATTTTTTAAACAAACTTCATTTTGTTTCATGCTTTGATTGGATGAAAATATTGGAGGGAAAACGTCAAAAATTTGATTTTTAATTAAGACACAAATTTCAGTGCAAGAAGGTCATATTAAATGTACTGTAGCGCCAAAAGAAGCGTATTAACCCCCATATTTTGATTTGAATTTAAATTAAACTATGTATATAGAAACTAAAAATATACTTTGCAAAAAAAGTTTAAGACTTTAAATATCAGGATCGAACGTCGTTAAGTAGGAATTGTACACATTAAAATTGGTTTTTAAAAATCAGTTGAAACTGTGTTCAGACCCCTTTAATTATTAAAGCACATCAATGTTAACTGTTTAAAGAATAATTTCCTCTCATATTGATTACTCGTATTTTTATTTTCAAATATCAATTAATATTTGAAATGTATGAAAGACTGAACTTTGACTCAATAAAACTTCAGTACAAATATGATCGTGCAGTTAAAAGTGTGACCGAATCAATCAGTTTAATACACAGGAGCAGTGATTTCTCTCGCTTACATTAAAAGCCCCTGGTGTAAAAGCTGTAAAAAATATGAAAAATGAGCTTTCTAATACTAGCATTAAGATAAGGTGTTATGTATGAAAAAGACTGTCTTCGAGGTCAAAAGTCACTTCATTTAGTTTTCTGTTAAGATATATTGACAGTCACAACAGCTAAGCCACTAGAGCACTCGCTCCTTACCGGAAGATAAGAACAAGCCGTTTGAAGTGAAAGTTGTGGGTCTTTTGGATTATTTAAGAACCCTCTCTACACTGCACAATAAAGAGTTCTAATTCTAAGGTATTTTTCTGCAGTTAGAGTGATCTGCCCCTAGATCTAAATTGTCAAAAATATAAATTTACAATATATTTTTCAATTTGTAAATAATTCAAGTATTCTTAACATTTTAAAAGGCCAAGATAAATTAACTTAACATGTTATTTACATGTATTTTCTCTGTTTAAGTATTTAATAGTGATTTCTTTTCACTGATACTGTTTTGTCTTTGAACATTTTCCTTTATACGATATATTTTTCTCAATGTCCCCAAAAACATTTGCACTTGTGTAGAGAGGGCCCTTAAAACAGAAGACCCGTATATGTATCACGGCAGACATTGATATAATAATGATCCTTCACTGCTTAATAACATTAAGTGCGAAGTTAATATTTTTATAATTGATGCCATTCACAGGTTTATGGTAAAGTTTTTTTTTTATGAGAGAACAAGTTTTGATTGATTGATTGTATACTGTTTAACGTCCCTCTCCAGAGTATTTCACTGATATGGAGACGTCACCATTGCCGGTGAAGGGCTTCAAATTTAGGCCTATGCTCGGCACTTACGGCCTTTGAACAGGGAGGGATCTTTATCGTGCCACACTTACTGTGACACGGGGCCTCGGTCTATACGGTCTCATCCGAAGGACCGCCCCATTTATTCACCTTTTACGACAAGCAAGGGGGTACTGAGGACCTATTCTAACCCGGATCCCCACGGGGCGGGAAAAAAGTTTTGAATGAGACGTAAAACAGCATACACTCACTCAAATGAGAAATATTATATCTAGTGGCACATGTAACGACTTTGGAGCTGTGATTTCTAGAAATGGTACTGTAGTAACTGTTTTCAATCAACCTTCAGGGACCTTAAAGATATGATAAAAAATGAAAGGAATTGAAATAATATTTTTCACCATGAAAAGTGAAAATAAAATTATCTCCAGGTGTGATTATAACAATAAACATAACAGATAATATTTCTAAATTTAAAAAAAACCGTCTCCATTTATCCCGTGCACTGCTTCAAAATACAATAGTTTTAAAAAATAAAAAAAGACAAAAAATGAGGGGTAAAAAAAGAGAAAATATTACGAATTTTTCCGTTGTATGAACTGTGTTAAAAAGAAATATGAATTGGAAAAAAATATATATGGAAACAAGAGGCCCATGGGCCACATCGCTCACCTGAGCACTAAGGTTAGGAAAAAGTAGTAAATGGCTTTTCATTGTAAAGTTTAAATCCAAAAGTAGTCCCATGACCAATCATGGATTTGCTATTTTTTAGAAAATGATTTTTAAAGAATTTTCCTATATATATCTTTAAAAACTTTGGTCGGCCATTTTGGCTCCACCCTACCCCCGGGGGTCATGATTTGAACAAACTTGAATCTACAATACATGAGCATGCTTCAATATAAATATGATGAATTATGGTTTTCTCATTCTTGAGAAGAAGATTTTTAAAGAATTTTCCAATATATTTCTAAGTAAAACTTTGGTCGGTCATTTTGGACCCGCCCTACCCCGGGGGGTCATGATTTGAAACTTCACAACCTGAGCATGCTTCCATATATATATATATGTAGGACTCCAAAGTGCGATGGGACTCCAAAGTCCGATGGTCACGCCAAAGTCCGATGATCTGCGCCAATCCGCGATGGTTTGAGACGCCAAAGCCCGATGGTGCTGAAAACAATTAACGTTTATGACGTCATTGTACTGCTGTTCCAAACTGCAATGCCGCATCATGCCAAGGACTGATTGTTTTAAATAAATAAAAAAATCATAGCATGCATACAAAGACTAACCCCATCTTTTTGATGATACTAACACATATCAGTCGAACAATGTGTAACAACTATAACCTTGATATCATAGGTGGGTGCAGGACTAATCTAAATCAGTCTAATAGTGTGCGAGGACTAACCCTAAAATCTCTTGGGTGAGTTCGAAGAAATACATTGGTGTTCAAGGACTATCCCTTTTCATTCGAATGGTGAACGAGGACTTACCCTATTACCGCTGGTGAGTTAAAACAATAAGCAATATCAGTAAAAATTTATGTGAGACGAATGCTGAAACAATGAATTTTGAATGCAGGATAACGTCATGACGTCGGACTATTGTGACGTCATAAACGTTCATTGTTCCTCCACACCATCGGACCTTGGTGTGTCAGACCATCGCACTTTAGCGTCGCGCGTCTCATAGGAAACAAGACATCGGACTTTGGCGTGACCATCGGACTTTCGCGTCCGTAAAGACAGCGAGCCATCGGGGTTTGGCGCAGACCATCGGGGTTTGGCGAGACCATCGGACTTTGGCGTCACCATCGGACCTTGGGGTCTTACATATATATGATGAATTATGGCTTTGTCATTCTTGAGAAGAAGATTTTTAAAGAATTTTCCTATATATTTCTATGTAAAACTTAGGTCCGCCATTTTGGCCCCGCCCTACCCCCGGGGGGTATTGATTTGAATAAACTTGAATCTACACTACCTGAGCATGCTTCCATATAAAATGATGAATTATGGCTTTGTCATTCTTGAGAAGAAGATTTTTAAAGAATTTTCCAATATATTTCTAGGTTAAACTTTGGTCGGCCATTTTGGCCCCGCCCTACCCCCGGGGGTCATGATTTGAACAAATTTGAATTTACACTACCTGAACATGCTTCCATATAAATATGATGAATTATGGCTTTGTCATTCTTGAGAAGAAGATTTCTAAAGAATTTTCCTATATATTTCTATGTAAAACTTAGGTCAGCAATTTTGGCCCCGCCCTACCCCCGGGGGTATTGATTTGAACAAACTTGAATCTACATTACCTGAGGATGTTTCCCTATAAGTTTCATCTCTCCTCGCACAGTGGTTCTTGAGAAGAAGATTTTTAAAATATGCCACCAAATTTTCATTAATTCCCAATTATCTCCCATTGAATGAGGGCGTGGCCCTTCATTTGAACAAACTTGAATCCCCTTTACCCAAGAATACTTTGTGTCAAGTTTGGTTGAAATTGGCCCAGCGGTTCATGAGAAGAAGTCGAAAATGTGAAAAGTTTACTGACAGACAGACGGACGGACAGACGGACGCCGGACAAAATGTGATCAGAAAAGCTCACTTGAGCTTTCAGCTCAGGTGAGTTAAAAAGTACTATGTGTTAATTTGGCAATTCAAATCATTTGTTTGTTGCTCATCTAGCATATATGATAAACAATGTTTAAAAACTTACATAAAGCATGTGAAGTATTTCTTCAATCAACTCAGTCACATTTATTCAATAGATATTAAAAGAAAGTTTTTAATATTTTTGTGACTTCATAACAAAGCAAAAATTATATTTTTTTGCAAAAAGGAGAGCTATTTTTTTTAATTGACTGCGTTACAGAAAATTTATGCATGACTGTCATAGAATTCATTTACAAAATCTGAAATAAATTTGTGGACTTATAAAAGAAGCCTTTTTTACTCCTTATAACTTCTTTATTTAAGTTAGATAAAAAGACGTATTAATAATGCCTTTGGATTTTATGCTAAGATATTGAGAAATAACGAACAGTAATCAGGGAAAAGAAAAATTAGAATTGAGGAAAAACAGCAGTATTTTCAACAATGAAAAAACTAGTACCTGTATGTTAAAACATTATCATATCATAACAATGAAGGGAATTAATTCATATTATACAAATAACATCATTGAAACAAAATGATTCACAGATCTCAATAACTTTAAATGGTATTTTTCAATCGTCATATCGTTTGGTTAATGTTTGTACAATTAAATACATGTACATGTACATATTATTATGTTTATTTGTTAAGCTTGTCTTTTCTACTTTTAAAGGCAATCATTTTTTGCGTACATATATCTTCTTTTAATGTGTCTTTTTTCCGAAGGGAGCAGATATTATTTTTGTATTCACATACATGTAACATTGTGAAGGCTAGCCAATATTAGACAAAGAATTCATGTCTTTTAGTGTTTCCACTCTCCAACATTGTTTCTGATTAAAAAAAATAACTCGACATCTTTTTAAAAGATGTATTTAAAATCCAATCTTACATTCTTTACCAATCAGGTTGGATATGTGGGAAAATTTGCAAACGACACTTTTCGTTTCACTCCTGGTATACTTCCATTTGATTCATTGAGTTCTAATTCTCCGTTATCCTTTCGGTCATCGTCACTGATATTAATACAGTTATTTGAAACTACGCAATTATCGCCTACGTCACACTCAGCCTGAGATGACATTGTCTGATTGGTTGAAATCGTCATTCTTCTGGTAATGCGGAAATATCTGTCGCTCAATCGACGTCTCCATGACTTCTTAAGATTTGAAATTACCTTCAAATTAAAAAAAAATCAATATTACTTGTATATTCTAGAATTGTTGCACATGAGTTTTTCTCGTTTTAAAGCAAATATTTTTTTTTCAATCACAATTTTTTTGAAATGCAGGAACTGTTTAAAATGAGGAAATAAGAAAATGACAAGAATTTTACCTCTCCGTTTATATAGCAGAATAATATGGCTACAAATACTCCCTAAAAAGAAGATATTAATAAAAAGAGAGTAAATTCGTTGTTTCCTTTCTATTTAAAATTATATGTGAGTACCAATATTATGTTGACACAAATACAGCTCAAAAGCTTCAAATATCAAAATCATGATGAAAAAACAAATTAACAAAACATTCTGATTTAATCAATTGTGAACCAGACCTTTTATAAAACTTTCAACATTAAAAAACCCTTAAAATTGCTTTAACTTTAATTTACTAATATTTTTATTGTAATACAGATTTGTCAAATAACAGTTTCAAGGAATGATTTTTTTTTTTTACCTGCGAATGATCTACAATGATAGTGAATCGCTCGTATTCTATACCACCCTCTTTGCTGATAGGAACACGGTATAATGTAACAAATAACTGAATCCCGAACAATGGAATTAAAACAAAAGTCGCCTTCACGGCTCGCCTGTAAAAAAGACGAGAAAACAATTAACTAAAAAATATTGCTCACACTAGATTGTTTTTTTTTACAACCAAGATTGAACATTATTAGGAATATCCGTATCAAAAAAAAATACTTTGCAATAGTTAATTATTGTAACAGAACTTTTACTACGGTAAATCATTTTCACTACAATGAATCAGAGTATTTTGGTATGATTTTCAAAATGTTGTACATGTATTAAATGGCCTATAGTTAAAAAATACATTTTTCTTATATTGAAATAAATTCAATTTGAATATAAATTACAAATTTATCATCAGTGCTATTAAATGTAAAAGATTTTGAATATCAAAATCTTTTGATAAGTGCTTTAGAGTAAAAATTCATCAAAATTTTAACAATAGTTAACTATTGTCAACTAAAGTAAGTATAATAAGATGTGATAATTTTTTGGGATGATTAGATGCCAGATAAAAATTCGACGCACAACATTGTAGAGTTATAAAAAACAAAATCTCTGTTTTTAGAAAAATTGACCAATAATTTTTTTTATTTGTGAGCTTGGGGACTTTAAGACAGCTGATTATAATCAGAACTAGCATTAACAGATTGATCTGAGAATATAATGTTTGTTATTGATATAAAGAGTGCCTATGGTAAATGATTTACATTTTACTCTTAAAATGAAGCTTCATAATAAAAAAAAACTCGGTCAGAAGAGCGATAAATCTGATTGTCAATGGACTCAGATTTCTTTTTAATGAGACACGCAAGCCTACAAAAACATTTTTTTATGAAACACCTCGCTCTTTCCTACTGTTGAATGACTAGAAATACATTGTTATAACTCATAGAAAACAAATCCCAAACCAAGTAGCTAATATCTTAATTGTTCATGTAATTATGTTCTGTTTAATCATTTACTTTACAAGCACAGCGAATTGACACAACATTACTAGGATTAAAGAATGAATATCTGTTACTGACAACTGACAGAGGTTAAAATATATATGTTCAGAGATCAAAAGTTTTGAATATAAATTAAAAACGAAATGAGATATCCCTTAATGAGAAGACGTGTGAGGATAAAGAGAAACGGATATGGATATAACAATCTTTATTTTCTAGCAATAGTAGGAATTGTTTAAATGTAAAAAACAACTTTTCTTTCCATTTAACGAAGCTAAGCAACTTACCTTTAAATGTGAAACATTGCTTCTTTCCATGTTAATATGAACCGTTTAATATAATCTTGATTTGAATGTGAAACGTTATTTCGTTTCCATTTAAACGTGAACCATTTAATATAATCTAAGCAAAAAGTACTTATTCATTTCTCACCTGAAGTTTCCGGGCTCATTTGGATGGGACTGCATCTGTGTGAGTAGAATTCGAAGGATGTTTCCAAGTATGAGTAAATTTGCCTGTAATTGTTTCAGTTAAAATAGTACAAGACAAACTATATAATACTATATCTATAAACATGCATGTGCTGTCGAAATATGGCCGAAATATTGCCTACTAGGCGTAAAATAGCAATAATCAATCACAACATGCAATGTAGTTATATAATTAACTCAAAAGGATAAGTGTCAGATATTGTGTAAAAATGGCTTGAGTAGAACACGTAAAAGGTAATGAAATGTAAATTTATACGAAATTGAATGCATTTTTGTTCCATTTATTTCAAAAAAGTTTTTCTTCCTAAATTCATTTATTGACATTCCTTCCTTGACCAACAATTAAAATACTTAATACTTATTCTCTATTTCAATTAGCAAATGCCAGTTGTCTTTCTCAGTATATCGTTTTATTTGATGATTCTTCCTGGATTAAAATATGATGCATCCTATGTTAAAAATTAACGAGATAATTTTAAAAGTTTTGTGACGCAGTATAATTTTTTTTCCATCCATGTGTATATCGCCCTTACAATACTAAAGCAAGGAGATAGTTTAGTCTCTTATTTGAAATTAGATGCAAAAATGAACAAAACTATCTTACCCTAAAAACCCATTGGTTCAAAGTAATGAAAGTAATACAAATTGAATTATATAATTTTGAAGACAAGAATATTAATAAAAATAGACTTACCACAAGGCATATTAGATTTGGCGCATCAAATATCCACTCTAAATTTTTGTACGAATATGCCCAGCAACTGAAAGTTACACAATATTAAATAAAAGCTGTATTGGGAATAGTCTACTGACATAGATACGTTTTTTTTGCTTTTGATAAATCAAATTGCCTTTTGTGCACTGAAAATAAGATTATATTTTATCTTTTTTTAAAGAATTAATTAAAATCATTCCTTTTAAAAATATTTTTTGAAAAAGAAGTCCGTTACAACCACAAAGCCAAGTTAACATTTTCAAAAGAAAATGAAATAAATGATTTTAAGGTAATAACAATTGAAACACCTGCGTTAATTTACTCTTGCCTCTTATCATTGTATATTTTCCTCAGAAGGGCGTAGATTCCAGAGAAAATCAGAGGAACGCCCCATCCAATGACGTAAATCGACGTAAGGGATCGTGGGGGAGCAAAAGCGTTGTACATCAGACGCTGCAGGAAAATCCCCTCGCAGAGCATCCAAGTGAAGCTGCTTCCCTTAAAATAGATCTTCAGGAAGGACAGCATTTTGCACCAAAACTGAGTAAAATAATGAGAAATTTTACATTAATGACATTTTGATTTTTTTTTCAGCATATAAATTATAATTGAGCTTGGATATATCTGAACTGATATCTCGAATATCTTGCCTTTGTCGAAGATATTTGAACTCAAAAACGCTTATTCATAAGTTAAATACTAGTATATTACCTTGGTTTTATTGATTTATCGGATGTGTTGAAGTATACGAAGGTTGTCCAAAAAGTTTGTTTTTGTTAAAATAAATGTTTCTCCATATACATGTATCTTATTTATATCAAATATTTCTTATGAAAAATCAGGTCAGAAAGATTTAAATTTTATTGGCGGAACTTTATATTTTTGTAAAAATCGGGGTATTTAAAGGCCGCGGATGGTGTGCACGGACCAGTCTGACGTTTAGCTAATTTCATTATAACGTCAAACATTTAGATTTTGAATTTTAAATACATGCTCATGGACACACTATATTTTCTTTACTTTGTCACACTGTAAAGTGCTAGCTACATGTATAATCTTTAAATATAGGTTATAATTTATTTATTTCTTTAAAATTCAAAACAAAACACAATAATTTACGAGCTTCATCAATATAAACAGTTCGTATACAAAGGCTGCACAGTCCAGTCTGATGTTGCGCTAGATTTATAACAACGTCATGAAAAGAAGTATCCATTTCCATCAAATAACATGTTTACAAATCCTTGTAGTGTCTTCGAATTTGTATGCACCGTTGAATAAAAGTTATATACCTATCTGTAATCAATAAACTAAATATGTTCTAAAAACTTTGAGTTGTTTGAACAAATATTTTGTTTAACATCGTTTCATTTATTGAAACTTTACTTTTTGATCGGAAGCTGTCCCGTTCGGACGGCCGACGTCACTTTTTTGGTCGAATTTTGACACATATTTGTTAAGGTTTTTGTTTAGTATTTTCATTGTCTATTAGTAACCGATACTTAAGATATAAAAAAAATGATTATAGTTTCTTTATTTGTATAACATTTAACTTTTATTAAGCTTTGTACGTGACTTGTTTTATATAAAAATAATCATTTTAATCCAAAGACTTTCTTTAAAAGTTTATGGCATTTTAACCTATCTGCGACATTTAAAGATCTCGATTTTTACTAAACTAAACACGAGACCTCGATTGATACGTTCTTTAACTTCAGAAAATTGTCATCACTTGAAAATAGATACTCAGTATACTACCTACAGGGAAATTTTCGTCCCCGTTTTATTTTCGCCCCTTTCGTCTTTTATATCTCGGTTAGGCAAATTTTGAACGAGGCGAATTCAAAGAAAACAGTATAATGTCTTAAACAATGGTGTAACTGGGCGAATTTAAGACGGGGCAGAATTGGTTGCAAGATTGAAAGGGCGAAGTAAAGGAGGGCGAAAATAACCTTGTATACAGTAATTCTCGAAGGAGCAGAGGAATGTATCATTATTAACATACATTTCGTTTGTTTAAGCATGACATATAATTTCTGTGACCTTTTGCATGCAGAATTAATATAAATTATAGATGGTTAGAAAAATAATGAGTACTTTAGAGACTTTTGTCCCACTTAAGCAAACCTCCCTGTCAAATCGAGGTAAATTGGTTCAGTCGCATTTTTACAAACAAATGAGACATAAAGCAAATCTTGCAAGGCATTTCATGATCAATTGTCCTTAATCCAAAGACATTAACTTAAGCGGATTTTTTTTTCTAAGAACGTCTTTTATTTCCGTTACATCGTGAGCGTTTAAGATAGATTAAGCATTTAATGATTGTACAGGGCAAGGCAACATACATTTTTCCTAGTCTCATAGAAAAAAAATTGTCACCATAGATATCTAAATCTTAATATTATTTTTAAAAATTGTTGATTGACACACTTCAGTATTTAACTACCGGTACATCTTGTGGACTTTTGCTAATAATCTAGAGTACATAACGAAAACGTCCTTCTGCTTGAAAAAGACAAACATTCCCTTTCTACATAACCATTGTAAACAAGAAAACATTGATGTAACCATCAATTGTCGCCCGGGAAATATATGAAGTAAACAATGAAAATGAGTCTTGATCATCAAACCGCTTCGATATGTGTGAAAAGGCATGCGTCTAATTGATAGAGACGATAGTCGCAAATATTTTGAAAACTTGTAGTCGGATAAAAATCAATCAAAAACGATACCATTTTAAACTTGATCAATTCCTCGAGTAAATGTTGGCTGCATGAATATAAATTAAAGTTAGACACATGCATCATCTATATCTAAAATGTATTAATTTTCAATTTTAGAATATAAAACACGAACTGTGCAGAGTAAGTTTTTATCCGAGAAGTAAAATTCGATGTTCTAAAAAAAGGGACCTGTCGTTTTTTCGATAGTAAATGATAAGTAACTTTATATACTAAAGATGAAAAACATACATATTTTTACAGATTCACTTTATGGAAGCAAATATATTATGCATCTCGTAATTTATAAACGGAAAAAACCCTCTGATAACAATCTTTTCAATGTTTAGAAAACATTTAATTCTAAATAACTACTCCCACCCCAATCCCCATACACCAACAATTAAACTTATATGTATAGAGCAGCCCGGTCCTCCGGGCTGCAATAAGAACATTTAATCATGTATTGAAGAATTAATCATATAATCTTAGATTTCAAAGCCTTGAAAACAAAATGGATGGATTTTAATTTATTGCATAAAGTTAATTAAAATATTAAAATGATTTTGAGATTAATACGTACTCCGTTCGTCATCAATGCTGTCTGGAATACTTCAGAACTCTGAACTTTGTTATACGTAATCAAGATATCCCACAATCCAGAAACAACTTCCTGTATGATCAGGGACAAGAAAAAGTTTATGTGCACTCGCACTCTGTTTTGTCTTGAAAGAGCTCTAAAAAAAGCAAACACAAAGAAAAAAAATAACTATACTTATGTCTAGTATTTGAACTTTTTAGTAAAAATAAATAGAAAACTGTTGTCTGACATACACATATGTAAATACGATTTTTAAGCGATCGGGGATTTCATGAAAGGAATATATGAGAGATCAAGAAATATCTTAAGATGAGGTGTTTAACATCAGAACATTTTAATTTCAAGGAACCTCGTAAAACAAATTTAATCTATTTCTATTTTTTGGTTTCGATACGTCAAACATTAAATGTTTCTATATCGGTGTATCGTATCTATTTGATGAAGGCTGCATTTCTAATGACTATAGACTAATCACATGTGTTTTATTGATCGCACTTCCCTTAGGACCGAGGATTTTCCACACAATTACAATATTTGGGCGCTGGAAGTAAAGAGGTGTTGATTTTAGATTGTTATCCGTGTTGTTTTTGTGCATGATTGTAAAACTGTCGCGTTCAATTTTAATTATTGAATGACAGTATGCCTGGAGATAATTTTTTCCCCTATTTATCAAAGGCCGATGTGAATAACTAGAGAGCTATACACTCCCAAGTTATTGGGTTTCGCCATACAGCAACAATTACTTTAATTTTTGTATTATCCTTGAGTTTAATTTCAGTAGGATATTTAAGAGTTTATTATACCTGTTTTCAGAATTGTAGACATTTACTACTACAAAAAATTGTAAAAGTCTAGTTTATTAGTTTTGTCATATAAGTTTTGTGCTTTAATTTTGTAATAATGTAAAAAAAAAAATTCAACTATGAAGATGAATTTCAAATAAGAATCGAGCTCCTGGTTCATAAAAGTTAGACGAGTTCACTTTTGATCATAGACTCACTTTTACAAATATAAATGAGCTAGTCTAAGTTTTATGGCCCCGTAGCCAGGATGGCAATCCAGAAATAACATTACTTTTAATTTTTTTCCGTTCTATATTTATTTTCAACAGCATATGGAAATATGTAACATGTAAAAATAAATCTAATTATTGTTAAAAGGTCGTGGTGTTGAATTGTGTAAAAATAAAAAAATAAGTACCTGTAGCGTATAAATATACCAACAGCTGGCATTAGAAATAATACACTGGCGATACTGCACCCCAAGCCCAGGAACAAACTGCTCTCAATTCCCTAGTTGGAAAAATACAGGTAATAAAAATTAGAAATCTCATCTGGACAAATATATTTTTAAACAGCGAGGAAAAGTCTCAAACAATTGTACTGATGATGTGTATTTGAGAGTGAACCTTGCTCCAAAATTTTCTTTTGAAAAATATAAAAGAAAAATATAGAGATAACTAACAGCATTCAAAATCAAAAGTCAATAAAACAATACAAACTAGGAGCATAGAAAACACAGACCTCTAAACCATCAGAGATGGGACCAGGCGCCATGGAGGATTGAGTATCCATCTCTCATTTCTCCCCCTATAGGCATCTGATCTCACTTTTGAAATTTTTGGCGGTCCATGTTTTTTGTAATGGTCACAGAATTTTGTAGTACTCACAGATTTGATTGATTGTAGAATATTTGAGTTTGGTCAGTGTTCGTTATAATCACATTTTGCGTCTACAGTAAAAATGCTTTATGTCTACAGAAAATGTAAGTATCTCTTACGTTATCAACAAATTGTATGAAATTTAACCTTCCTTCAAATTTAACTAATGCTTATTTAGATAAAATAAAAGAGAAAAAAACGGTTTGCCAGGCACGATAAGAAAAATTTTCTCACTAAATTTTAATAATAAATACTAGAAGCAATTGTGCACATAATATTTGAATCTTTGAAAATTATTTACAAACAGTACACAACTCCTAGGTAATAATGTATAAAAATACACATATATCATACATGCATTTAGAAAACCTCATGAAGTAATTAGAAAAAAAATATCTATACCTGTTTGTCAACACAGTGATTGTAGTCAGTCTTTTTTATCCATTCAGCTTTAGCTGTACAAGTTTTTACCGCACTTCCTACAAGAAAATTACATTTTTTTTAAAACAGATTTTCTCATCATACTTTTTTCAGAAATTGTTTATATACACTTTAATGCCATCTGTACGGTAATTGATGAAATATGAAGAGCAATCAGACTCAAAAGTCCATTGAAATAAAACAATTTTGGAGCAGAGCAAACATGGATATCTTGAAACATCAGAGTAAGAATCAGGTGCCATAGAAAAGTAAGCCTCCGCTCCCCCTTGTCGATCGGTTATATCTGCCTGTGCTCCGTGTTATGATGAGGGAAATAGTAGACAATGCAGTGTGAAAATAATGACCTTAAATTTGTATGAATACTTATTTAACACTAACTCAATAGATGTTACATGTTATTTCCAGACAATGTCATTGTATGGAAAATAGAATAAGCGAAATGTAGACAATAAATTAGACCGTTGATGTTATTGTCAACAACTTGCTTTGGTTCAAAAAAATAAAATTCTGAAAGTATCAGCATGAAAAACGCAGATACCATTTGAATAATAAATATGAGTAGGACCATATTTAAGATGTCAATATTATTCTTTCACAAGTTAATATTTGTTTTGCATTTTTTTTTTGCCTAAACAGGTCTTAAAACGTGCCATGTTATAATTTTTCTTACATTCATTGTATAAATACATTTATCAACTTAGAAGATATTTATGAATGAAAAACTTATGTACTCTTTTAATCATGACCATCTATTTACAATGTACACCGTTTTTTACGCACAAGGGTGTTTCTTTTTAATGACACCTTTGATGATTGGAAACACAGTTTCATCCATTTAATTTTACAATTTGTTTTGCAATTTTCATCATTATAAAGACTCCCTGGAAATAACAATCATACATGTGATCAATATTCTTATCAATTCATCAAAGGACACTATAAAAGACTTTTTGATATGAAGAAAATCATAATATAGAAAGATGTTTATATTGAACTTACTAACATTATGTTCCATTCAAACATACTAGTATGTTATGTACATATATTTAAAGATAGAGGAATTACAGTGCATGATGAATAGAAGTCGATTTTCCTATTCATTTAAATAATAACAGTACAAATGTCATAAATCTAGAGTTTTAAATTTATTTGTCTATAAAGACGATTATAAATTGAGCAATAAATGGGAAATTCTTAATATTTTATCATCAGTCTAAGGATTACTTTGAGGTGTCCACGTATTTTTCTGTTTTTTCCCCTCCAAACAAGTCAAGGAGTACGCAACGGGCGTGACCAGTCGGCAGGGGATGCTTACTCCTCCATTGCACCTAATCCAACCTCTGATGTTTTGGAGGTCCGTGTTTGCTCTGCTCAAATCTTGTATTGTTAAATTGACTTTTGAGCTCGAATACTGTTCGTTATCGCCATATATATCATATTATTGCATGAAGGGCCACGGATTCAGAACTGGTTAGCTTGCAAAGTACAACGGGTGTTAGAAGTTAAAATATGTATTTAATATATAATATAAATTTAATTTTAGAATAAATGTCTCAGTACACAAAGAAGGTATAGTGAAACCTATCTTATCCGAGATGCACTCGGAGACGAATTTCAAGTCCGAATAGACAGTGCGACGGATTGTACTGGTTCGGATTAAACAATTTTCACTGTAAATTTTACATGTTTTATATTATGTAATAGTGATGAACACAAAGAAAAGATTGTCACCGCGACAGAATCGATATCTATACGTTGATGTCTTGAGACCTCTGTCAGACGACATATTCCGACATTTATTACCCTAGAGCAATTATTTCGGAGTTAAAGGTGACAAATTCTACAATAATTGTACAAATATAGCAACTTGACGAACAAGAGATAAAGCAATACGATTGTAATCGGTCTGGATGATATGGGATGAGAACTGATTTCTCTATGGTGATATTTACATGTATAGAACAGAATGAAGTAATGGGATATGTTAATAGCTGATAGAGTACACAGCATTAGAAAATATAAACTTGTAAACTGGTGTGTAAAAGTTTTTTTCTCTCCATTAAAGTCTGATTCATGAACCATGAGTTCGTCAAAGTACTGATATGATTTTGGCTTTGGCGTCGGTCGGTTAGAGTAATTGAAAGTTAATGTTCTTCAAGCCCTGAATTTCGTCCGTAGGGACAAATTGGACTCTTATGGATAAGACACATTCTTGATGGTTCAAAAAAGAAGCACAACATAATACTATTAACCCATGCTGATCTTGGACGTACTGCCATCATCGCCGGCAAATTGATAGTATAAATCCATTTAGCATTTGTGTTCATTTTAGATTCTTGCACAGATTTCTGTTCTCTTTGAGTGATTAAAGTCTAAAAAATGTTTAATTTTTGTTTATTAAATAATGCTTTTGTTTCTTATTTTTTTTTATTACGTTAAATAAAATAAACTGTCCTTTTACAAAAGTATAGATATGGATTTAAATCATATCAAATAGCACAAATGCATTATATACCTTTGTAAAAAGGATGATGTGTATTTTTCAATGCTACAGTTGACGAATAAATTCAATAAGTTAATGCGTTTAAGGAAGCCTTTTGCAAACATAAAAAAAAAAATGAATAGATTCTTTTGGTTTCAGAATTAAAAGATTATGATAAACACTGCAGACAAAAATATTATACAGTCCAAGTGGGAAATGTTTTGTTTATTTTCACAATAATTCTTAAGTACTCAAAGAAAGGATGCATGGAAACCAGATTGTAAAGTAATTTCTAAAAAAGTATCTACTGTATCAAATTCCCAGTAAAGTAATTGATAGAATATTTCAAACCATTACCAAACCACTATCTATTTATTTTGATCGAGACAGGCTTCTGGGAAATAAGTTGATATTTTTTTCCTTTTAACAAACTCGATACGTCAGCATTTTGGATATCTTATGGACCTCACGATGACCTTCTTTTAAAATGCTCAGTGTCAAGGCGAATTGACATGTTTCATACGAAGTGCATGTAAGGACAATGCTAGGATACTTATTTTGTTTACGGGATTCTACGTTACTTGATCAAAATAAAAGGCTTTTTACGTGTAAAAATCTTGTTAACATGGTATGATTACCTTAAATGGGAACGTAATTGGACCGCTGGAGTTTCCATATGTCAATTTCTGTACGCATTTTCGATTCATATTTTATGTGTTATTTATCATTTTTGTCAGTAATTGTAGTTTTCATTTTTCTTCTTTTTTTAACAGTGTAATTTCACAAAAAGTATTTAATGAAGAATAATCATAAGCGATATTCATAAAGTAATTCATATAAAAAATATATGTAAAGATCAAGTTATCAGAAAGAATATGATCATAATAGGTTTCTGTATGATAAATAGATTTCGAGAATTCGGGATAACTCATGTAACATTCTTTAAGTATTGAATGGGATTTAGATTTATTAATAAAATCATACTTGAAGGTGAAAAATAAGGCATGAAGAGAGGACATGTGACGTAATTTTCTGTTCCAGGTGTTGCGTCATTCCAGCAGCTCCAGCCGTCCCAAAGCCGTACACAAGTATTGTTGACTTCCGGTGGAAGAGCGAGCTGTCTCTGACAACAGCTATCTGCAGTCTCACAACAGGACACCCACTGATGGCATTCATCAGAAGAGAGTGTCGAGCAGACGTCTGACTTTGCAGATATATTCTTATAGTCCAGCGACTGTATAACTCGAATGCGGCCATTGTGGATAAAAACAACTGATGTTGAACTTCCATTTACATTGACAAACGGTCGATATTTGATGTAAAAAATAAAGGAAAAACACCAAGCGTAGGCCGAAAGCTGAAAATCTCGAACTGTCGCGTGGACTCCAGTCTGTGAGCGACAATGTCTCGGTTTTTGCAAGTTAGTGTTGTTCTGATCAGCATTTTCAGAAATCTGTAAAAAGGACAGTTAAAATTAAGT
Organism: Saccostrea glomerata; assembly: GCA_003671525.1. Lineage (NCBI taxonomy): Eukaryota > Metazoa > Mollusca > Bivalvia > Ostreida > Ostreidae > Saccostrea > Saccostrea glomerata. The sequence goes on along the minus strand of PRKT01000174.1, from coordinate 493,689 downwards.
GGAATGTAACGATTTGTTTTCTTCTCTAAACATTTAAATCCAGGTTTAAATATACAGCCGAGAAAGAAACCCCTATGACAAAACATTGAAAACGAATAAACCTTTTTAATATGGTAAAATAAATGAAATGATTGATTCTATGTTGTTTCACGTCCCATCTGAGAATTTTGAACTGATATAAAGATGTCACTTTAAACCAAGGAAAGAATCCAAATTTATATTTTAAACTATCTTGGCAATCAGGACCATTGAGATGTGAGTATCATTATCGCGCCCACCGCTGCCGTGATACGAGAGCTCGATTTTAATGTCTCATTCAAAGGATCCGCAATTTTCACTTCAAAGTGCCGAGAGTATAGCAAAGGAACAATTGGTACAAATTTAATCCCGTTCGATCAGTTTCGGTCAGGTTTCGAACCCAGGACCTTATGTGTACGCTCTACTGACTGAGCTATCATGACATTGAGGATTCTTGTAAAATACAAATTTCAACAAGAAGACACAAAATTGATCCTTTATTCAATTAAACATTACACCGGTACAGTATTTGTAACTCTAATTTTATAGTGTAAAGGAAAGGTAATGTTGGAAAAGCAAGATGGAATTACCAACTTAATAGATGAGAATGCTAATTTTAAAGTTGAAATTACAAACGATAAAGCTAAAAAGCGAGTCTTAAAGGACACAGATTTGAACTTCATGTTTTCTCAAATTTTCTGTTTAATATCACGACTTACACAGTGTATATTGCAATAGCATCCACCCAAACATGTAATTGACAACTGAATTATTCTGGAAATTATTGGAATTACGAATTCCGGGACGCGTTTGATGAAAACATCCTTTCATTTCACAAATTTAACTTTATCATAAATATTTAAGAAAAGAAGCAATTTTGTTGTGTATAAATGAAAAAATATTACATCTATAATCCATAAAATTCAGAGTAGAAATGTTCGAAAGCAAACCCCCCTCACTAGTATCATCAGCCCGTGCTCAATGTTATGTACAGAGTTGAACAATTGAGTATACTTGTTAAACGTAAACTATTTATGTAAACAGGGCACTAACTCTGTTATTGTAAATGTTTACGATTCACCAAATATGTTCAATTGTTAAACTCTTGACACACTATTGAGCAGGAACTGATGATACATAAGTTAATTGAGTTTTTCGAACATTTGTAATGTGATTTTTCTTGAATATTTACATCCACTGAATATTTCTCCTTTATTTCTTGAGAAAACCCATTGCGTTAATCACTGCATGAACTACAGTCGGCATGTCGCCTGTACAGATTTCTTGATCAGTGGCTGTTCCATCAATGAAACGTATAAAGACGTTCGCATCATTAATACTTTAATTCATCCTTTTAGTCCTACTCTAAATGATTATTTTAACAGATATAAATATAAACAATATAATGCTTTCATTGTTTGTTATTACTGGTGTAACGTGCAACGCGGCCGAGCTTGGTGTGTGGTGATATGTCTTGTATCACCGAGGCGTTACACTTAGATTCGTTAACCTGTTAACTCAGGTTTTTGTTGACCAAATAAAATATAAATACAATATATATACAAATACAATACAATAATATAATGGGTTTCTTCTTGATTGAACAACCACTAACTGTGGTCAACGGGTGTCTCCCGTAAGTAAATTTCTTCTTGTCCTGCCACTATGTTTGTACAAGTCTCCTGGCACTTCCCCCACCTTTCTCTGTGGTATGCCACCTCTCTCTCAAACCAAATAGCTGCCTTATTCAGGTCTTACGTGTTGGTTAGACTTCTACACTTAGCTGTCTCTCCCCCGCAACTGTCTGCCTGATGCAGGTCTTACAACCGTATTTAAGAGCAGAAACAAGCCAAGGTTTATCAACTCCGTCACCAGAGAGGTCTCAATTGCACTTCTATACAACTAGTATTATCCCAGTGCAGTTCCAGCATAATGGCAGATTCATACTACTTGTATGATCGTAAAATTAATATTTTTTAGTGTTTAAGAATTAAGTTAAAACGTAGATCTAACGTTATATACAAAACTATCAGAGAAATCAATTTCCGTTTCACTACCCTCCCCTTAAGATTATATGCGTACCGCATATGATAAACTATTAACAATTTATTTACAATCCTGTGCAATGCACGACAATTTTTGACATTTCTCTAGTACAAGACGTAGCCTTCCATCCAGTGTGGTTTTCTCCTGCGTCTAACAGGGATGTCGTCTCCATTAAAATGGTTACTTGACTCGTGTTCTTCATCTGCTTCTTCTCCTAGAGGTACAGGGTCGTCCTCTGGCGCCGTCCTCTCATCATCAGGTTTTTCACCTTGCAAAGTTTGAGGGTACATTCGACGCAATCTGTCGACGTGTATCACTTGTGGTTTTCCACCACGTCCACAGTCAACTTTGATAGCACCTTGTAAGGACCCTGCCAGTAACTGGTAAATTTTGGCGAGCAACCTGCCTTCCTAATTGGAAAGAACACATAGACTTGGCAACCTGGCTCAAATTTCTGCCATGTCAACTTTTGGTCGTGATACTTCTTCTGTCTAACCATGGCCGTTTTAATGTTCTTTCTGATATGTTTGTGTGCACTTTCCATGGTTTCTTTTAATTCCCAGGCCCATTTGTCTTTGGGAATTTGCTGTACTGATCTGGGCATCTCAAACATGATGTCAAGCGGTGTTGACACTTCTCTTCCCAGCATCAGGTAATTGGGAGTGTAGCCAGTTGTCTCGTGAACGGAAGCCCTGTAAGCCATCATCACAAATGGTAGGTGTTTGTCCCAGTCTGAATGATTGTCGTTCACGTAAGCGCTTAACATGGTTACTAGCGTCTTGTTAAAACGCTCTACCATTCCATCACTTTGTGGGTGGTAGGGGCTGGTCCGTGTTTTCTTAACATGTAGAACATGACACATCTCCTCAAAAAGCGCACTCTCATACTGTCGACCTTGGACAGAGTGAATAACTGATGGCACGCCGAACCGGGCAATTACTTCTTCAACTATAAGTTTTGCCACTGTTTTGGCTTCCATGTTCGGCAATGAGAAAGACTCGGTCCATTTCGTAAAATTGTCCGATACCACCAATATGTATTTATTGCCATCCTCTGTCGTTGGTAGTTCTCCCAAGATGTCCGTGGCAATCCTGTCCATGGGTAAACCACTCTCAACCAATTCCATGGGTGCTCTTCTCTTCATTTGAGGACCTTTCCTCTTACAACATTTCTCACAACCTGCTATGTACATTCCGGTGTCAGCTTGCAAACCAGGCCAATAGAACTTTTGCCTTATTCGAGCTAGTGTCTTGCTCACACCAAGATGGGCAGCTGTCCTCACATTATGACAGTACTCGAATATTATCCGTCGTTGGCTACTTTGTACAATAGCCTGCAAGCGTATGGTCTTCCCATCTTCCTCTTCAAATCTTCTGAATAGAATGTCATTTTCTATGCAGAGATTGTTCCATTGTGACCATAAAGATCGTAGCACATAACCTTGGCCACTTATCACACTGTATTCAGGTCTTATCTTCACTTTGACCCAACGTTTGACAAGGGAGATATCTTTGTCTTTGTCTTGCATGTCTTTCATAGACAGCAATGGATCGCCATCATCGTCCTTTGATTCACTGGCTTGGGATATGGCTCTCACTTCTTCCGGCTTGTTACCTTCCAAATATTTCTCCCAATTTGGATCAAAACCACACTGGCGACATGGCACACGGCTCAATGCATCTGCATTGCTGTGTTGTGTACCTGGTCGGTGTTGTATGTCGAAATTGTATGTGCTGAGGATTTCCAGCCAACGTGCCAACTGTCCTTCCGGATTCTTAAATTTGAAAAGCCATCTTAAGGAGCTATGGTCTGTGCGGACTATGAACTTTTTACCATAGAGGTAATGCCTAAAGTGTTTGACAAAGTGGACAACCGCGAGCAATTCCTTTCGTGTAACGCAGTATCTACGCTCACACTTTGTCAATGTCCGACTTGCATAACCAACAACCCTCTCTTGACCATCAATCTTTTGAGATAAGACTGCCCCTATAGACACATTGCTGGCATCAGTATCTAAAATGAAGGGATGAGAGAAATCTGGATGTCTTAATATTGGAGTGTTGGTCAGCTTATGTCTAAGGGTGTCGAATGCCTCTTGACATTCTTTAGACCAAACAAAGGCGCGACCTTTCTCTGTCAGTGTGTGTAAGCATTTTGCAATGCTCGAGAAACCTTTGATGAATCTCCTATAATAGCTGCATAGCCCAAGAAATGAGCGTACCTCAGTGGCATTTGTAGGTACTGGCCACTGTTTTACTGCAGCTATTTTGTCTGGGTCATTCGTTACACCTTCCTCTGAAACAACATGCCCAAGGTAAGTCACCTCCTTGGCAAACAAGCAGCATTTCTTGGCTTTGAGTTTAAGGCCTGCATTTTGCAGTCTGTCAAATACCTTTCTAAGGTTTGCCAACATTTCATCAAATGTCTTCCCTGTCACTATCACGTCATCCAGGTAAACAAGACAGATATCCCAGTGAAGGCCTGCCAAATCACTTTCCATTAGGCGCTCAAATGTTGCAGGAGCACAACATAAGCCGAATGGCATGACCTTAAACTGGAAAAGTCCACGACGTGTGGCAAAGTCTGTCTTTTGTTTGTCGTCTGGCTCCATCTCTACCTGCCAATATCCTGAACAGAGATCTAGAGTAGAGAACCACGAGCTACCACTCAATTGATCCAGTGACTCGTCTATTCTTGGAAGGGGGTATGCGTCCTTGATTGTACAGCTATTTAACTTGCGGTAATCAATGCAAAAGCGGAATGTACCGTCCTTCTCTTTAGCTAGCACGATAGGCGCTGACCATGGGCTGTTTGATGGCTCGATCACACCTCTTTCAAGCATATCATTCAGCTGTTGGTTAACTTCTTCTGTAAGATGAGCTGGTACTCTTCTCGGTGGTATTTTGATAGGATGGTTGTCCCCAGTATCAATCCTGTGTTTGACGATACCTGTGCGCCCCAAATCTTTACCAGACTTTGCAAAGAGATTTCTATATTCATACAAAAATTTATTAGCTTATCTTTTCTGCTTTCGCGTCAAGCAGCTTGAAGTTTTCTTCAGCATCTCAACCAAATCAGGTCTTAACTTCTTCGGCTTGCTTGACGTATTCTCCTCTTGTGACTCAACCACTCTGACTTCACTGAGTTGTCCAATAACCGTACCTGGGTTAATGACTTTGGATTCCTCGCCAACATTGAGCAAACGGACAGGTACCGTCTCTTGTGGTAAGACCAGTGTTCTGGCAGTGATGTAGCCTTCTCTTGGTATACCAGACACAAATGGTTCCACCAAACACGTATTCCTTGGAACACGTTTGCCGTCCTTCAACACTTGTCCCTGTGTGATGATCTCACTTCTAGGAGAAATGCTGACTATCTTTGTTGCGGTTATTCTGTTGCAGTCTATGTAACCCTCAACAAACAGTGGTATTATCTTATCTTTAATGTGAAGTACCCTTTGACTCATGTCCACTGTCCATGCATTTGACAGTAGAAAGTCAAGTCCCAATATTCCATCTGCCTGAATCTCCGCAATGACTGCAGTCGTATGTGTTACCGTACCCTCAATATTAAGAGTTATGCCCGCCTTACCCTTGACAGACAGTTCACTTCCATTGGCAGCCAAGATACTCTGGTTAACCTTCTGCAGCTTTGGCCTGATGTTCTCTGCAATTTTCTCGTACATTGCCGAGGACAACAATGTCAGTGTTGCCCCTGTGTCAACCAGGAATTTAGCTTGGGCACCTTACATTACACAGAAATGTCTATGTACATGCCTGCTTCATCTAGGGAAGATCCAACTCCAATTGATCCACTTAGACAGGCTGACGTCTGTTTACTTCGTACTGGCCTGCCTAATCCCTTTTGTCTTTTGAATCCTTGTGTTCACATTCACAGGGTCGTTTCTTCAGCTTTAGGCAGTTGCGTTTCATGTGGCCTTCCTTGTTACACTCATAACAACGCAATGGTTTGCCTCTCGCTTGTTTGTCATAGGTTCTACTGACTGACCGATTCAGCTTCAGTTTTCGAATCTCGTTGGTTAAGGTACTCATTTTAGCCTCCATGGACTTCATCCATGTCTCAAGACTGTTCTGGCTAACCTCAGCAGATGAGTGTTCTGGTGCTGATACTCGCAAATGGCCTTTTGCTTCTTGGTTTCTGCTCTCTGCTCGATTATAAGCCTCGAGTTCAAAGGCTAGCTGGATAGCTTCATTCAGATTTTGAGGACGAGATTGTTTTATGCGGATTCTCATCTCTGAATCTACCAAGGCATCTACGAACGCATCTTTGGCCAGAGTTTCTCGCAAATCACCAGGTGCTGATGCGTAGGCCAAATTTGTTAGTCGTCTAATGGCTTGCCCTAACTCTGGCAATGACTCAGATGCTCTTTGCCTTCGTTCTTTTAGCTGAACACGATACAGATCTGTTTGGTTAGGAGGGGAGAACCTCTCCTAAAGGGATCTGACCAGTGTCTTATAGTGCTGACCAGTATCGCTTGGCAAGTCACCTAACACTGACTGTGCTTGGCCACGCAGTGATACAGCTAGGTAAAGACCTTTGTTATCCTCTGTCCAGCCGTTTACAACAGCAGAAGCCTCAAAATGTGATTTGTAGTCAAGCCAGGAACTGGTTCCGTCATACGTGGCTGGCTTGATTATATGGCCTGTCTTGGCATTGTCTGTCCCCATTGTCTGTCTCTGTGGTTTTGGCGTGTCAAATAGATGGCCCGTCACAATGTCGTCAACCCCAGCACTTGGTGTGTAGCTTGGTTTGCCTTCTTCTGGAAATCTAACTTTAGGCCGTGCGCCGTACTCGTCAAATGACACATCTCCTGACATACCGGCCAGTTGATTGTTAGTTCTGTGTGTTGCATATCCAGATTCTTAACTTGCCGCATTTGTCTTACCACCGTCGCTGGTTGGCGTTCTCATCCTTTCTAAGAGCTTCTCCATCCGCTCTATAGTTTCTGACACTTTCTTAGACGAATCCATGGTCAACAAAATCCCGACGCTTGCCACCAAATAATGTAACGTGTAACGCGGCCGAGCTTGGTGTGTGGTGATATGTCTTGTATCACCGAGGCGTTACACTTAGATTCGTTAACCTGTTAACTCAGGTTTTTGTTGACCAAATAAAATATAAACACAATATATATACAAAAACAATACAATAATACAATGGGTTTCTTCTTGATTGGACAACCACTAACTGTGGTCAACGGGTATCTCCCGTAAGTAAATTTCTTCTTGTCCTGCCACTATGTTTGTCTCCTGGCACTTCCCCCACCTTTCTCTGTGGTATGCCACCTCTCTCTCAAACCAAATAGCTGCCTTATTCAGGTCTTACGTGTTGGTTAGACTTCTACACTTAGCTGTCTCTCCCCCGCAACTGTCTGCCTGATGCAGGTCTTACAACCGTATTTAAGAGCAGAAACAAGCCAAGGTTTATCAACTCCGTCACCAGAGAGGTCTCAATTGCACTTCTATCCAACTAGTATTATCCCAGTGCAGTTCCAGCATAATGGCAGATTCATACTACTTGTATGATCGTAAAATTAATATTTTTTAGTGTTTAAGAATTAAGTTAAAACGTAGGTCTAACGTTATATACGAAACTATCAGAGAAATCAATTTCCGTTTGACAGGAATTAACGGTCGCATCTATTGCAGAAAAAAGTACATTACCTGCTTACGCGGGTTATGTATTTTTTCTGCAACAGCTACATGTACTTCCGTTAATTCCAGTAATAACAAACAAAGAAAGCATTTTACTGTTTAATTATAGTTTTATAATTTTGCATTAATGCAAAACAAAAATGTTACCATTCAGTTTACGACAAATATGTATTTGTTAATTTTTTAGCACGATTTTCATATTTGAACGAAGCGAGGGATAATATAAACATCAGCATTTTCCTCTGTACGGCAACCCATTGAGATTAAATTACAGAGAAATTTTTTGATTGAGTTTAAACGCAATGATTACGTTTAAACGCAATAATTACTGCAATTAAACGCAAAGCAATGATCATTGCGTTTTAATGCAAATTTCTTGCTCTTAGACGAATTGATTATTACGTTCAAATGCACAGTCTGGCATTAAATCGCTCTGAAGTGATACCAAGGGGTTTCCGTAACTTTGAGATGTATATAGTTTCAATAATTTTCAATGGTATCGGCTTTATTAAGATATTCAAGTAACAAATAATAATTAAACAATTTGTCTATCACTATTTTTTCAGAGGAAACTAACAAAACATGTACAGTACTTTTTCCCCTCTTTTTCTTTTGCATAGATAATAGAATACAATACAAGGAAGTGTTTATTACAAAAACGGGAAAGGGAATAAATGTGAAAGGCAGATAAAAGTTTATAATCAACCTGTCCCAGCCATTACGAAGAAGAACCCCAGAGAAATATGTTATATAAGATATATATAAGGATTATTACGCGACGACATCAATTTTACACTGTATCAATTTCAATTTCATGTCAGAAACTTTCCTTCCGTCACTCCTCTGAGGTACATGTAATCGTGTAAAGTACTAAATCGTGTGGTAGAGTATTTCTATTACATAAGAATTCCATTTTCACATCCGAGTATGACATCATCCAACCTAAAGAGTTCGTTCTCCAAGAGTACAACTGCTTCCAACATAGAAAATGTTCGCCAGGGGATTAGTCGAGCACGTAAGAATTAAAGCACTGCAGCCTTGTCTAATAAAAATCATCTTTAATTTATACATGAATTACCTGAATACTTTTGAAATTTATCTCAAACTTGTCGATAGAATCTGTCTGAAAACTTTTTTTCAAAAAATAAATGTATGTCATTTTTGATATATAACACAACTTTTTATTATTTAAAATAGCTGATCGTCAGAATATTGTTTTTGTCATTATTAAGACATAACTTTCGATGGAACAAAAAGGAAATTCCAAAGGAAAACAGGTACCAAAAATACGTACATATATTCGTAATTGGCAATTATTAACTAATAGATTGATACGAATATCATGTTTGATTATGAGAAATCTGACATTTTTAGCTTCGTTTCACATGCTAAAATATATGGCGGAATTGTTCATCAAAAGGGACAAACCGGCAAAATTTGCTGCAGCTTAATTACTTCGAATGGCATTAGCCACAAGAAGATCCGTAATCAAGCAACAAATTAGGTTACTTCTCTGAATTGTAACTTCATTTTTAACGAATCCCAATCATTTTTTTTCTGTACTTTAAGACAAATGATTGCTCTTGAAATAACTTTGTTGAATAGGTATGGTTTTGCAGAGCTTAAAATATATACAGGGAATAAAACGAAATATACGAATTCAAAGGCACTTAATATATTGCACTCGCAGCAAGACAGTTGTATCTGCAATAGCCAAAGATACGATTCTTTATAGCTCTTAATTACAAACAGTGAATGAAAAGAAACACGGATTTCTTAGCACTTATTTCTGCACTCCCATTAAGACACAAGAAACTTAAACATAGGGCGTAATATTACTTAAAGAATGAGTGCTGAAACATCCTCATAAGTGTTCTTCTTCAGCAGAAACACCCGCTGTAAAGTACTGGATGATTATCCAGAGCATAGTGGTCTTAAAAAAAGTAGAAAGGGTTCTTTAAAAACAGAATATACAAACCGTGAAACCTAGATACTTTGATCTTGATTGAAGGTAAACATTTAACCCATCTGATGCATGAACGAATTGTTCAAACATTTTTCTTTATATTGTCGACCCCTTTTTTGTTTGTAGTTTTTATATGAAAAAAGGAGATGGGCGAACAAGGTGTGAAGGATGCCTATAGCTTCAGATAAATAAACTTCATATTTAATATGTTTCAGTGTTTAGGGTAGATATAGGGTCATCATAATTGAAAATAATGAAATTATGATAAACAATACTTTAAATTCTGTGGAAAAAATTTCTTGGCTGTAAAAATAAAGCTGTGTTTGTTGGGTTCGAGCCATTACAATAAAAAAATTCTGATTGTCATTTTCTTTTCAGACTTACACGCTTACCACTATGTTACATGTACACAACTCCTGATCGAAGACTTGATTCATCTGAATACCGTAATTTGTGACCTTGACTTCATGAAGTTCAAGTTTTTCTAAGACATATGTGATTTTGCCATAAAAGTGCATTTTAAAGTAAAGTGGGTCTTTGCTTTAGATTTTTCAAAACCAAAAAAAAAATGTATATTTTTACGCAGACTTTGGGGTTGAATTAAACCAAAAAAGGAGCGAAGACTTTTTATTTCGAAAAATTGGATTTAGGTATGAGAAAATGATCATTTATACTCTCTTTAGTGTCTGTATACTAATTCAAAGGCAAAAATTCGGTCTTTTTGAGATTTTTACAAATTGTGAGGTTTTTGCAAAAAGTGTCATTTAATTTTAATTGAAATATCAAAGAAAATATATACAGTAAAACCTGTTTAATCCGACGTGCACTGGGAGACGAATTTTATGTCTGAATAGACAGCGTGCCGGATTGAAAAGTGTAAAATAACATTAAAATTAGTAAAATGGATAAGAAATTTTAGGTCGGAATTTACAGTGTGATGGATTTCACAGGTGTTGGATTAGACAGTTTTCACTGTATTATGATTGAGATTCAATTCTTCACCTACATGTTTGTCGAACTTGTAGTCATTTGATTCGCTTTGTTCATCTTTTTTTTAAAGTTTCAAAATTAAAAATTTTTATACGAAGGAATGTATTTCTTTACTTTTAGAATATTCTTTCAAAAGGCAATAAAAGTTTTTAAGATCCTGCTTCACTTCAAACGGTATGTAGTATCCGTCTTGTTTCGAGAGTACATATCTGTGAATGATGTATCTCCACCGAATTTTATTCAAAATTGTTGAAACTTTGCACCGCTATGACAGCACATCGAAGAAGTGTACTTCTTTTTAATGATGAATTTATGCACAGAATGTTATTTTTTAAAAATAACTCGAGCAGGTAATTTTTCTTAATGTGTATAGTGAAATGCGGTAGATTCTATTATAAAAATTCATCATCTGTATCTTAAAACCATTTTATTCTTTGCTCCATGATTTAACATGCATGAAAATTTGTGAGATTTTTTTTTTTTGCATTACCTAAAGGAAATGATGATTTTTTCACACATCACCATACATCTTACGATGATTTTTAATTAGAAACGAGGTTTTCAAGAATATTTTATGACAAAACTGTCAATTAAATCAATAATAATAATAAAAAAACAATATTGACCGGGAATTTTGATAAATCTTGTTAGCGAAATTAATCGAAATATTTTACACCTGTATAAATTGTATGACATTCAATGTACAAAAAAAGGTCAAGTTTCTAAAATTCACTTCTGTGATCAAATCTCATAGATTGCTTATACCTTATAGATTTAGAAAATACATAGGTCTAAGCATTGTGTAGTTTTCATTGAAAAAAAAATTTACAAACCAGTTTTCAGTAATTTTTTTTTAGAATTATGGATTTATTTAGGACAATTTCATATATAACAATTTAATGTAAACATATATAAATCAAGCTTTATGTTTAGAGTAATGAGAAGGAAATTTCGATAGATTCAAGCTAGAGACAGACGTTTGACCCTGACACAAAACAAAACCCCCCAGCGTGTGCCAGGCTATAAAAAGTAGGTTACGTGTCTTATAGATGTAATTATGGTTAAATCAACATAAATTTAGAGTAACCAATTTTAGCTAAACATAAGTAACCACTTTTATCTAAATTTGTGATAAATGCAGCTATAAAATCCTCATATGAATTTAAGTTTTGTGCGTTTAACCAAGCCATTTGTAAGAAAGGAAGTTCATGAATCCAACTTATAAATCTTTGAAAAAAAAGCATAAAAACATGTAAAAAAAAAAATTAACTTCTGTTATGAGAACCCTATTCTAATAGTAGGGTCTTCTTTTGCAAAATAAGTTTTAAGAAAGCAACACAGAATGTACTTACCTTAATTGATGATAAAAGTAGCGAAATCCAGAGAATAGCATGCAATTCTTTCATCCTCTTTCTGTTACAACTGAATCAATACTGATGGTAGAACCGGAGCAGTGAGCACATAAAAATCCCGAACCGGATAAAAATTGTCAGTGTGATGAAAGAAAATCAGCAGGAAATTTAACTTAGACAAAGTGATTTCATTTCAGTGACTGATCTATTTCTATTAAACGAGTGAAAAAGAAACAAACGCATCATTTTTTTAGGCCAGTGTTGAGCTACATTAATGAGATTTAGAAACACGTTCGGGGAAATTATGTCATTTTGTATGACTATCAATTTTCTAAACAATCTCTTTCCAATATAGGAGTAGCGTTTTATTGTGTCACTTGAACGTATTGTGGAATCGTAATATTCCCTTGGGACAAATATTGGAGATTTTGGCTGGTCTCCCTCAATAACAACTGTACATCCTTATAAACCTTTTTTTTT
>PRKT01000174.1:402679-480748 GCA_003671525.1 Saccostrea glomerata | reverse complement strand
TTTTTTTACAATATATCTATTTAATAAAATCTGTGTCTGTATTAACAAGTTAATAACGATAATAAGTAAATATTTGATCGCCCAGAAATATGAATATTAAACCCTTTTCCCAAAACTAAAATGATTCACATTATCTTAATAAAATTAGTATAATTAATTATTGTTTATACTTCTTTTCATTATCTAATCAACATTTGATATACATTTACTTGTAACTTATTCGAAAATCTTGTTGAATACAGATCTACAATGTGATGTACAACACAAACAACTATTTTTAGAACCAATGAGCTTGTAACCAGCTGTGAAATATAAGGTCAAACCTGCAGTGAAATCAATGTGTATATTTGAAATGGATTGATGCTTGCTCTCATGAAATAATTGACTTTTGCTCTTAGAAAAACACAAAATGTCACTAGGTAACACTTAAAAAAGGTTACAATTAATGGTTTATATTTGAAAATATTTTCATATATTTTCTTTTATGTGCAAATTTTCTTAAAAGATAGGAACTAATCATAATTTTTTTTGCATACCAAAGATGTTTATCTAAAGTGTTCCTTAATATCTGCTTTAAAATATCTTGGCAAATTAAAATCAGTTTTTCAGTTTAATATCAGTTCATCATGAAGAAGTCCATCCAATTCAATTATTTTTTATGTTAACATGTCCGTGAAAAAAATCCCGTAATAACAATGGCAAATATATAAATCCTTAAATTCTTAAACATTAAAATAGTATATGAAATTGAGCTACATGTAACTAATGGCTATTAAGCTCAAAAGTGCATTGAAGCAATAGAAAGTGTGAGCAGATCTAAAGCAAATACGGATCAGTTTTGATCGCAGAGGTTGGATCAGGTGCCATTAAGAAGTAAGCATTCAATGATTACCGGTCACACCGGTAGGGAAAATTCCGTAGACTACAGAGTGTGTCAATAAAGGTCTTACAGTTTTTATGAAAAACGTCAGCCAACATTCGACGTACATAGGTAAATAAATAAATTGCATTCGCTGTCAACGTTATTGTTTTAACCATAAATTACTGTGAAATCACAATTTTTCGTGGGGTTTTATTTTCGTTGTTTTCTAGGCATCAAGAGACCTACGAATTTATGACCGCCACAAAATGTAAAATAAAATATGCATTATTCATCCACGAAATCAAATCCCACTAAACCAAGATTTTTTCTCAAACCACGAAAATTTGACCGCACGAAAATATGTGATTCTACAGTACTAGACTGCTGAAAATAATTTGTTGACGATATTGAAAAAATTGAAATAATCACATTAATATATTAATATTAATCAATGCTTTAAAAAAAAGGTTTTGCTAATGTTTCGTGTTGTACAGTAGTCCTGAATATTCAAATGTACTACTCTCACATTTTTGTATGGAGTAAAATGGCTTGGTAAAATATTAACTGGATTTGGTATATTTGTATTTTTGGATACCAGTGGTATTTCAAATTCAATTTCATTGTCAGGGATATGATCAAATGTACGTACATCTATATGCAACAGTATCATCCTCAGAAAGATACGTACAATGTAGCTATAAGATGAGTGAGATTATGCCTTGCAGAATTATCATGTCCGAACTCCACTAAAATATGATTAAAATATTAAGCATTAAAATAATGTATCTGCTTAGCAACTATTTTGCAATTTAATCACGTATTACATTGAATCTCTGATCACAAATTATATTTACTTCATTATACATGTATTTAAAAAGATTGAACTGGAATGCATATTATCTAAATAAAAGATATTTTTATATCTATATTCATTTTTAGTATATATATCATGTTTAACATATTTGCACGTGTTCTTTGACTTTTAAACACTTTACCTATTTGATGTCATACATTTTACTGTTGAGTATTTCTGAACACTAATTTTAGTGCACATTAATCAATTTACCCCCTTTAACCAGTTTTCGTAATTTTGATCATGCAGTTAAAATATTAACATATTACGTTTTCCTGTGATTCATTTTCCTTTCAATACGATTTTATAGGCAGATCTTTCATGGCATGACATTCGTGATTATCACTGTAATAAGAAGATGAATTAGACAATATAATATTAACGAACAGTATTCAGGCTCAAATGTCAATGAAATAAAAAAAAAGTTGGAGCAGAGCATAACCGGACCTCCGAAAACATCACAGGTGGGATCAGGTGCAATGGAGGAGTGAGCAACTCCTGCCGATCGGTCACAATCGCCTGTACTCCTTGTCATTATCGGAAAATAACGAAAAAATCCGTCGTCATTTCGGAGTGTAAATAATGGACTAACAATAAGAATGAAAAACGTCAGTCAGCATTTGACTCAATTAATGATAAATAATATTTGCTGAAATTTGAGTATATTTGTACGAAATGATGACTTCAAACGAATCTGCTGATATTCTTGTTTCATCAGCTTGCTTGTCAACAATTTACCTCGTTTTAGAAATTGTACATATGTAGAACATGCCCATGCATATCGAATAGGGCTGGGTATTGGCCCGAGATTTCGTATTGCGATATATTGCGATATTTTTAACTGTATTGCGATATGTATTGCAATATTTTCAATGTAATAAAAATGTCATTTTCTAACTATATTTACTTTAATTTACATGCAGAATGTACATAACTATGATAGGTAACCAACACAGGAAAAAAATCTTGTTGATTTCATTTAAATTGTCTCTTAAATGTTCCCACAAAACAACTTTTGTCTAACTGTTTGGCTTAAAAACAAATTTTCATAAGTCCATTTATATATTTAATTATTTTAATGACAAAATTCCTTAATATAAGCATATTGCCAATATATCGATATTACAAAATTGTATTGCGATACGATATTATTTCTCATTGTATTGCAATATATTGAAATATCGATATTATTGCCAAGCCCTAATATTGAATAAACTGAGAGATACTGAATATTAATTCCGTATGCAGGTGATGAAGGTGATAACAATGATTAATAAATTGCTTTTCAAATTTTATTTTTGCATTATATTTTTATCCAGATTCCTAGCGCTTCCATGTGTTTAAGGAAGGCAGACTTATGGACAGATATAATTGGAATTAAAAGGTTAAAAAAATAGAGGGTACAATCAATCAATGATGAAACAAGTCAAACATTAATGTATGCTGTTTTTGAAGACAATAATATGACGATGTGCGTATCATATGACTTTAAATGTTTGTCAGTCAAATCAAGGAGAGAATCTTGCCTTAAATAGTCCTGGCCTTGAGCTACGGATCATTCATGAGTAGCTTATTTTTTTTTATTATGCAAAAGTTGATCAAACAAGGATCAATCTTAAGTTAATTAGCAACATAAAGAATTTCAGGAAATAAAAATGTTTGCAAAGGGGCAAACAGAAAATACACATAGACGACTTAAAATTTCATTTGGAAGCTCTTGGTATTTTTCAAACCACGTGGTACTTGATCAAATTGAAAACAAAAGTACGTAGACTTTTATAAACACTTTGCAACATAAATTTATTCCTATACACATTTTCTTTTCATTCAAGATCATAATAATGAAGTTGGTCGTGTGCTGCGACCGAAATCCAAGTGCATCCGAACTATACAAAAATGATCGTGATAAAATTTAGTTGTTGTCAATTATCCCATTTATCATCATCTCAGCT
Organism: Saccostrea glomerata; assembly: GCA_003671525.1. Classification (NCBI taxonomy): domain Eukaryota; kingdom Metazoa; phylum Mollusca; class Bivalvia; order Ostreida; family Ostreidae; genus Saccostrea; species Saccostrea glomerata. Next base: position 477,081 of record PRKT01000174.1, on the reverse strand, counting down.
CACTTTGCGATTGTAATACTGTCTACATGAACCGATAATTTACAGCTGATTTATGAACACACGATTGTTAAAATTTTCATTTCCCTTTCCAATATACATTGTCAGAACATACTAAGTTGGTTATTATATAAAATTAAATAATAAACACTATCGATTTATTTAAGATTATCTAACAATATACGATCATTTACTAAATACTTCTCGCCCTCAAGAGTCGTGTCCAAGTTTTGTTGGGTACTAACCTGCAAATACCCAATTAGGGTGTTTTAAGCATATTCAGCGACACTTCTTATTGGGTATACCCAATAAGTACAATCTTGGCATGAAAAATACCCAATAAATGCACTCTCGTAAACACGGACGGACGGACATGAGTAACAACAATATACCCTACCCCAGCATGCTAGAGGTTCACGGCGAGATACTTTTGACTTGGCGCCGCGTAACCTCTAGCATCCATTGTAAAAATTCTCGCCGCTGAAACCCCAAGTGGAAAAAAATTATTTTATTAAGAAATAAGGCTTTGTATATTAACTAATGGTACGAAATAATAAAATACTCAATATTTACGATAAAACTTACGCATTAAACACTGTTAACCTCTCGTATTAGCAATAAATCCATTATTTTTTAAATCGAAGCAGAAATTGAAACAAGTCGTCTGTTTACAATTCGGAAATGGAATTTAGAAAATCTGACGAAACGAAACCAGTGTAATGCAACGAAAATTTCGTTTTCTGACAAGCAATCCGCAAAATTAATGTGAAGTCAAATCGAAAGTACTTTTGGTGACAAATTGGAATAATGACAATTTTCATTAATTTACAATAAAACGGATTTTATTATTTCTTGTGACTTTCATACCCCATGCAAACACGTAGGTACCTGAAAATTACTTGTTAACAGTTTATTTCACGCATAATACGTTCCGCCCAAAATCTCAGGCGGAACGCGCTCGTTAGAAAATGGCCTTCGGATGTAAGAGTCCGAGGTATATAAGGAGCGAAGGGACGTTAACCGAGGCTCTTACTTGTAGGAGTACAATATACCCGAACTTTCTTTAGAAAGTGCGGGTATAATAAAACGAAGTTTTATCTATATAAAATAAACATTAGTAGTAATGACTTTGAAAACTTCATAAGTCAAAGAACTAGTTCATTAGCGTAAGGATTTTTGATAATCAGTGTTACCGTAGTTCTCTACACATACGAGGTAAAGCAGGAGAGGGAACCAGACTGGCCTGTTTGTTTACATTCAGCCGCGGCACCAGATGAATTCTGATTCTGACAAAATCGGACCGTGGTATTAGGATTGAAAAACTCACTGTCAGTGTCTTATCATTTATACTGATAGTTTTAAAGGGCGACCTATGTCGTTCTACGTCAAAGCAGCGTTATGTGACGTCACAATAGCGAAGTTTGTTTTTTTTCCGCCGACTTTCGCAACTGCGATTATAGGCATAACATTTTTATTAACAAATAACGTTCACAAAAAGATTTTTTTTTCATCATTTATAACAGTTTTATTTGATTTATGGAGTTTGTTAATATTAGAATTCTCTTCCTTTGGTGAATAATTCATAGCAATTTCAGTTGTAAAGAAATACCTCCATAATATACTGATATAAAAGTGCGAAAAATATAAGATAAAATTCAACAAAGAAAGCGGCTTAAATCAGAGAATATGTTTAAATTTTAAGTTTACCATTAACTGTAATATTCAAGATAAAATAAAAAAAAATTAAGAAAATATTAATGTACTTGTACGTATATTTACTTTTTGTATAAAGTCATTCCTAGACTGTTCTATTAGGCGTTGGTTGTTGCGGGGAAATAGGGGGGGGGGGGGCAGAATGATTAGAATGAAGAAGAAAAGAATTTTTCTGATTACATTATTTCTAATCAAAACAAAATACTCGTTTTTTGCAAAATAGTGGTATATTCAGATGTTTGTCAGTGCTTACTAACCTTTTTTTAAGTGCAGAAAGGTCAATATTTATGACAGAAGAATACGAAAATAGAAGAAAACGTCATATTTCTCGTTTATTTTATCATAAAGGTATACTTTTTTCTTTGTTAAAATAAAGAGAGGGGTCATTTCTTTCAGAAAATATGAATAACAACATTTTCACACAAAGACTTTTTAAAATATTACCTGTTATGCATGTCGGAATAATAAAAAATACGACAAGAAAAACGGGGTGGTACTTACATTGAGCTCCTTTATAATTTTTCATTCGAGGTGAATTACAATGAATTTGCTTTCATTTTAAAGATACAAGTCATATAAATTAAATACCTGTTGATTTTGAACGTGATTGACATTTTTGGTACTTTTAAGCGCATCTTTATAGTAGAACAATAATGTCTGAAAATAATCTATTCTTAGCATTTCACACAGTTTTTTCACGTGCTCTTATGTAAAAATAAGCATATAAAGGTATTGTTTTCAATACTTCAAAATTAAGAGCAAGTGGTCAGGAAGGAAATGTCAAAGTCTTGAAAATTTCACACAAAGACTTTTCGGACATAGGTCCCCCCTTAAAATAATTTTTTCATCAGAATATAAACGTGATTCATGTAAGAAATCCATTCTACTCTGTAAATGAGCCCGGCTCTCTGTACTTCTGAGTACTTTGATTAGAGTTTCATTGGGATGTGACATGAAGTCGATCACGTGATCAAATTCTATAACGCCCGAAGGGCGTTATAGTAGATTTGATTACGTACCGACTTCATGTCACATCCTAATGAAACTCTAAAAAAAAATGATATTTAATTTCTTATATTTATATTTTACTTTTATTCGTGTTACAAGGAAAAATAGGCGCTATTTGGACATTGTTATAGAAATGCAACATAACGTAACTACGGCGTCATATGAAGTCACAGTCAAGACTTTCTAATAGTTTCGTGCGGTTTGCCCAAATCGCATGTCATTAAAAAATATTTACATTCAGTGTAATTTTCCTAATGAAATCCATTAGAAATCCACGACGTTCAAATTTCTATAACACACGCGAAACCTTGTCACCGCGCGTTAGAATACATAGTAGGAACTATATGCATTTTCAATACTCTAGGAACACCAAAATATGCATTGTTTTGACACAATTTAATGAAAAAAATAAACCCTGTTAAATTAACCTAAAAATATAATAAGTGTGCGTTTAAAATTAATTTGTTATTTTTTTCCTCGCACAGTTCGTTAGCGTTATTTAACTTTGCGACGTCACAAACGTCACAAACGGCTCTTACGTCTATAAAGCACACCAGTTTTGAAGGGCGCTAAATTCACATTAAAGATTACCGAAATTAACAATAATGAAGAGGAAAAATTAGAAAATGTAAATATAAGCATTGAATTCATATTTTGGGATGTCTTCGGTCCTATAACACACCTGGACCTGCCGACAAATGAATACCACCTTTCAAACGATTGCTCCAAACTACATCCATGTTCTACTGATTCACATTTATTTAAATCATCCTTCACCCCACCCAAACCAAACACGCCAAAAAGCCTCTTTTCTCACCTTACCTTGACAACAGATATCTTCCTGCTTAAATGACTGAATGTCTAAACCTTAGCACTTAGATAAAGCCAGCTTATTTCACTTATTAAAGTTCTACCCTACCAACAAGCGTAAAATCAATTTTTAAATTTAACTTGGTGTAATTGGTACATTGTAACGATAAAGACAGTATATCTATCAAATGACTCGTGGTTCACATCGGTATCCTTGGTCCAATAGATTTTGTACATGTCATATTATTATTTTAGGTAATTCAAAGACGAATCAATGGGGCAGTGGACTTTTACAGGAATTGGACCGAATACGAGAATGGTTTTGGATCCGTAAACTCTGAAATCTGGTTAGGTAGGAAAATCATCTTAGCTACCATTTTGGTATTTCAACATTATATTTAAAAATCGCGGGATTTTTTAAAGGATTATTTCAAAAAATTACATAATTTAAATTATAAAAACATGCGACTTTTAACTTTAATAATTAAAATTTTTATACAGATATAATTCCACTAAATACGTGATTAATTATAATTTTCTACGTTTTTATTTTATCTTTTGATATAAGAATATTTGAACATTCATTTTTTGAAATTAACTTCTGCACTTATTTTTAAAACGTTCATTAAAATCACATTGGTAGTTTTGTCGGGCGTACATCTGTCCAAGCCTCTTCTGACAAATGTTATCGGTATTGTAAGGTCATTATATTACAATTGTATTACTTTTCCCAATTTATATGACAATTGAAAAATTTCCAGTAGTAGGCATGCATTGAAATATTCTTTTTTGTGTCAGTAACCTTTGGAGACATGGAACGAAAATCAGACTCAACAATTTACGGCGGTGACTCATGATGGTAGGTACTAGCGTATTACTGATTATTTAATTTCAACTGTTTGAAAAAGTTAACAGCACGATTAAAGGATAATAAAGTGAATGTTAATCAAAAATCTTCATAAAGTTCGAACACACCATATGTTCATTTTTTTTAGCAAGAACAGAAATGGAATCTACATCCAGCGTTGCCCTATCAACCATTGTGCTAACGGATACAGAAAGCAACGGCATCTCTTCATCCAATACACTGACAGACATGCAAACTAGCGTTTTGCCTTCATCCAACACACTGAGAGACACGACAACTAACGGCTTGCCTTCATCCAATACTATGACAGACCTGACAACTAGCAGATTTCCTTACAATAGTACTGTGACAGACATGACAACCAGCAGTTTGCCTTCATCCAACTCACTGAGAGACATGACAACTAGCAGTTTGCCTTCATCAAATACTATGACAGACATAACACACAGTGGTGTCTCTTCATCCATCAACAGTGCAACATGTATGACAGACACGACAACTAGCGGTTTGCCTTCATCCAATACTATGACAGACATGACAACTAGCACTTTGCCTTCATCCAATACTATGACAGACCTGACAACTAGCAGATTTCCTTACAATAGTACTGTGACAGACATGACAACTAGCAGTTTGCCTTCATCCAACTCACTGAGAGACATGACAACTAGCAGTTTGCCTTCATCAAATACTATGACAGACATAACACACAGGGGTGTCTCTTCATCCATCAACAGTGCTACATGTATGACAGACACGACAACTAGCGGTTTGCCTTCATCCAATTCTATGACAGACATGACAACTAGCACTTTGCCTTCATCCAATACTGTGACGGACATGACAACCAGCACTTTGCCTTCATCCAATACTATGAAAGACCTAACAACTAGCAGTTTGCCTTCATCCAATACTGTGACAGACATGACAACAATGAGCGGTATCTCTACAACACTAACGCTATCGAACTCAACAACGGCTATTTCAGGTAATGTAAATACAAAATACCTTTTGATAATACAAAATGTCTTATTCTCCGAGATATATAGTGTAATTATCGTTTAATTTTAAATGACAACTAATTTCCTAGAGTTTAATTTGAGATATAAGCGGTTGGCTTTATTTCATTTTTAATAATATATAGAAAAATAATTGTATTAATTTAAAAACTCACATACCTCAAATCAACATAAGATCTGCTTATTCTATATGTACCCAAAGTGATTCATCAGTATCAGACTGTATCTGAAAAACTACTTTTGTACTTTCTATTGATCATTAACCGTCAGGAAAGCTTATTCGGTGGATTTAACGCCCGTTCGTGATCCTTCGCTAAGCGTCCGACATGTTGAAAAGAAAGTTGCAGGTCTTTCGGATGAGACCCTAAATGCCGAGGTTTTTTTTTTATCGTGCCAACGCCTACCGTGACACGTTATACGTCGGCACGATTATGATTTCTCAATACTTATTGGTTCTGAATATCGAGTAAAGATCTAAATTTTGAAGCTAGTTTATAGTGGCATCTCCATATGAGTGAAAAGTTTTAAACAGGACGTTAAACAACATACATGTACAACCAATGAATCATTAAATCACAATAAGCATCTATTCTATATTTAAGATCTATATATTTTCTTTATATAATTCTTTGTCTAATTAGATTAAGTCTCTCAAAGCTGATACAAAAAGACTTAAATGTAGATTTATTCACTTTTCTCTTTTCTATCTGTTCGTAGGAAATATTTTACTTCTAAATATACTTTTTTAAGGAAAATTGTAATACTACAACAATGTATTTTGTGTTTGAAGCATTAGACCAGTTTTAAATTGGTCCTTATAATCATGATCTTATTCAATTTATAAGGCTTTTAAGACTGAATAAAAAATGTTTTTTTGTAAATTATTTGTTTAATTTTGTTGAATACTATCCGTTATCTCCATATGTTTCGCAAAGTAAATTGTATCCCAAATATTTAAGAAATAAGAGAACATTTGGGGCATTTCAGCAAATAAACCAATAATCGAAATTTGAAAAGGAAAAGTATTGGAAACTAATTAATATTGTTCAGTGAACAAAAAAAAAACTAACATTACATATAACTGAGCTTCTTCCCCAGTCTTGCAAATATAGATGTTTGACGAGATGTCTGATAATGAAAATTTTAAAAGAAATTCATTTAAGTTCAATAATAAAAGGTAACGCACCTGTGTCCTAGCCCTTCTAATGATACGTTATGGAATATGCATAGACATTTATTTGAAAATTCATTTTTTTTTCCAGAGAATCCAACTCAAGCATGCGTTTTGCAACGACAATTTCAAAACCAAAATATTGTAGAAATCCCATGTCATAATGAAACCTACGACTGGATTGTAAGTTACTTTTTAATACAAAGACGTAAAGGTGGAGCATTTTAACGATAACTAGTGCTAATTGTAACGGAGACCGTTACAGATGTTCCCCAAACGCTCCCCAACTCCCTTTTGGTGCCATATTCCCTGTAAGCTTCATTAAATAAGACAAACTCTTTGATTTTGAGACTTTAACAACGTTTACCCAGAAGTGTACCAAGTTCATTCAAATTTTGGGATTGCGTGCGTGTGCATGTGAATGCATGTGCTTAATGTCTACATGATCTATATATTTAAATATACTAAATATGAAAGTAGTTAATCCAAAAATATTTTTAAAATATACGCTCATTCAAGTGAATTTTTGATTTTGGCTCATTTCACGTGCACACACGTGCATACACGGGCATGTGACCATCCCTTCTTATAGAAGTCCATTACATCTATCTTTGTTCTAAATCCCACCCCGTTTGGTTGAAAACCAAGGTAGTTATAGCTGTTTTAAGTTTCAACCAATCAGATTGCAGCGCACGTACACGCATGTGTATGCATGTGCATGATGACCATACCTTCTTGTAGGAGTCTATTATATCTATCTATGTTCCAAACCCCATCCTGTTTGGTTGAAAACCAAGGGAGTTATAGCTATTCAAAGTTTAAGCCAATCAGATTGCAGAGCACGTGCATGCCCGTGCTTTCATGATAATTGCTATATATCACGTTGTAGGATATCATAATGCATGGCTATGTTAAAAATTTCAAAGAATTTTGTCAAAAAACATGAAAGATATAGAGACTTTAGTGTCAGCCAATCAGAGCGAAGCGCACGTGCATGCGCGTGAGATCTTGCAATTTTGACCATGTCACCATGTCATAGGTCTTTCCACAGAAAGGTGGAAAGACCTAATAATAATAAGAAACAGAGTAAAAACAATATGTTCCCCAACTTCGTTTGGGGAACATAATTATATAAGGTATATGATCTGGCAAACACATACGGCTGCTAGATACAACTTTGGTATATATTTTTGAAAATATGTGAAATTAACCTTAAATTATGTCATCTAATAAGATTTTAATAAAATACAACGTTTTAAATGATTGCTCCAAACTACATCCATGTTTCACATGTACATAAATCCCTCTTCACCCAATCCACACCAAACACGCTAAAAAGCCTTTTTTCTCACTTTACCATGACAACAGATACCTTCCCGCTTAATTGCCTGAATTTCTAAACCTGCAGCACTTAGATAAAGCCAGGCCAGCATATTTCACCAATTCAAGTTCTACTTTGTCTACAAGCGTAAATTCTATCTTTGAATTTAACTGGGTGTAATGAGTAATGGTTAAGGCAATAAATATATATATATCAATCAAAGAGCTTGTGGTTCACAACTGTATCCTTAGTCAAATTGATTGTGTACATGTCTGATTATTATTTTAGGTAATTCAAAGACAAATCGATGGGTCAGTGGACTTTTATAGGAATTGGACCGAATACGAGAATGGTTTCGGATCCGTAAACTCTGAAATCTGGTTAGGTAGTAAAATCATCTTAGTTACTATTTTGTTTTTGTTTTTAACATTATATTAAGAATCGCAAGAGATTACATTATTTATATTATGAAAGCTGTGCAACTTTTACTTTCAGTGATTAAAATTTTTATAAAGATATAAATTCCACTAAATACTTAATTGTCCCCCGCTTGAAATGTGGGGGATATTTATTTAGGTTTGTCCGTCCGTTAATCCATCCGTCCGTCAGTCCGTCTAGCTGTCTGTCTGAAACGCTTTCGTTTCCACACGATATCTCGAGAACCCTTTGAGCTTTTGCAATGAAATTTAGCATAGCACTCCCTTTGGACTATAGAAGAACCCTATTGATTTTGAGGTAAAAAGGTCAAAGGTCAAGGTCATAAATAAGCAATTTTTTTCTGTTATAACACTTTCGTTTCCACACGATATCTCTAGAATAATTTGAACTATTGCAATGAAATTTTACATAACAACTCCCTGTGGCCTAATGAAGACCCCAATTGATTTTGAGGTCAAAAGGTCAAAGTGCAAGGTCGTAAATTTATACATTCTGTCTGTATGCAACACTATCATTTCCGGCCGATATTTCAAGAAGATTTTGAGCTTATGCAATGTAATTTTATACCAAAACTCCCAAGGACCTCTCTCATCCCTCTCAAAGTGCCCCGCCCCGTTTGTTTTATGAGTATTTATAATATTACAATTCGCTATTTTTAGCACATGGGCATGAGGAGAGTCATTGCGTATAAAACAGGTTCTCGGCGGACTTTATGTTCTTATTACATCTATTAGAACTGTTTAATAAAGGCTAAATAAATCAACACCATTGATTGTTTAAAATTTTGACAATACCGAACATGAATATATACAGGTACATGTATGTGACTTCACTTCTGCATATACTTGACTTCATGTAAAGAGATTCCGTGGTCTAGTGGTATGTTTCTCGCTTCCCATGTGAGAGGTCCCGAGAAGACCCGGGCGGACCACTTTTTTTTTTTAGAAATACTTTTTTATTTACCTATTTATAGTATTCAGCACGCGAAATGAAATATTTACGAGGTCTGGCTTGTACGAACTCATAAAATCATCATTACAGTGTGATGAATATTCCATATAAAAAGAATCATAAAAACATAATAAAGAATAAGCAATCAAATCTTTATATTTACACTTGCAAATGTTTTCCTCTATATAACACTACTGAGTGTTATCTAATGTGTATCTATAACTGAATAAATACCGGTATGGGGTCAAGAGGTCGTAGATGTGCGTATGGATAATCGTTTTCAAGACTCAATTTCTCAGTGACGTCATAAAGGGTCGACGCGCTTTCAGTGGATTGTATACATGCTGTTGGGTTTGAAAAATAATGCATTTCACAAGTTAAAAGTCACAATCAGGCAAATATAAAGTATTAAAAAATCACAAATGTAAATATAAGTAATAAGGTATCATTTTAAAACAACGATCGGGCTATAAATACGGGTTGGTACGACTCTCGGAGATGGCTCGTTCGATTTGCTTCAAATTTTCACGGTCGATGCGTTGTCATCTGAAGTTGCCCATGCGAAATGATATTCATGATTTTAAGAACCTTTATGAGTTATTCATAATTGTTCATGAATGGTTCTTAAAGGATTCTTAACAGGTTCATAAAAGTAGTTCATGAATAAAATTCATGAAAACATTCATAATTCATGGTTCATGAACAAATGATGAACAAATATGAATATTGGTAATTTTCAGTTTAAAGAAAAAAACTTTATAGTTCAAGGTAATGAATGTTTATGAATTTTCATGAAGGCTAAAAATGTAAAAATAATTGTCACAAACGCTCGCCAGAAAACACTTATTACTCCCATAATACAACTTTTGTATGCAGATGCAATTGTTGAACAAGACCCTGATTTAATTACCGGTAATAGCATGCTTTTGTGTTGATTTTGAAAATAATTTTATAGGGATCAGAGCTGAGTAGGTGAACATAAGAGGTTAAAATCACTATTTTCTACTCTATGTAATTGATAACTTAGATTCTTCAGGATAATAAAACTCTGTTATGAACTGTCTAGAAGGAAGATTGTAATTAAATTATGATCGTAATTTTAAAAACACTGCATCAATATTGACAGCATTTTTTTCCTCATATTGAATTACTAATGTTTCTTCATCATTTAAATTGGCCAGCTATATTGATATTGTGCTTTAAATTATCTCATTTTTCACGACACAACTTTGTTCGACCGAATTTTCTCTATTTGTCAAACTTGTTACAAGTTGTAAGAAAATGAAACAGACTTACAGTCTAGGAAAAATTTCATACTCTTCGTAAAAACGTATCATAAATTTATTGACAACTAAAAAATTATATCTCTTGTCCGTACTGTACCGTACCATTCTTGGGTCGAAAAGCTTTATATTTTGATGCAGTTATAAAGTCACATTTTTCTGTCCATCGTGTGTAAATGATACAGCACAGGCTGCATGGTTGTGAAGAAGCTTTGACATGAACCACATTCGTTTTTTGTAGTCTATTCTCCTATACACTTTCATAGCTCAGGGTACTCAGTTTGAGGGCGAGTGGTTCCAAGAGATATTTGTTGTCCTCTGATATGGAGGCAGCCATACTTGAATACGAAAATATGGCTCTACAGGTATAATGTAAAAAAAAATCCAATTCAATAAATGATATAACTTATATTAATTTAAAAAAAATAATTTCAGTGAAAAATCATTCAGATAGTGTTTGTTATTTTTTGTTTAACAAAAATCTTGGCAATTCGAAACTATTTCTTAATTAGCTCTGCATGACATTTTTTAAAAGGCGCAAACTTTGAAACGCGCGAGACGTTGGAAAGTGAATCGGTAGAGTGGGAGGATGATTAGCGTAGATCTAGTCATTCTTGGTCAACCTTTGAAGAAAATAACAGAATACGAAGAAGGAATATCCAGAGGATCAATTTACTTCATAACAGCAGATATTAGTGGTGAGTTACAAAAAAATAAAGGCAATCGCTGAATCTATGAGATATTTGTCAAGATGTTACTGTATATTTGTAAGAGTTCAGTTATGTCCTTTTTAACGAAAATTTTGTCAAATTTTGTTATGAGTATGGATCCAACCGAATTACGTTACATTTAATGATTAAAGATTGAAACATTCATCTTGTTCACCTATAACATCTTAAAAATGGCGGGCAAGGGAAACAGGCTAAACTCCCGCTCGGAATGCATTAAAATATGGCAGTGCCTGTGATGCAGAATTAAATGAAACAAATATGCAAAATATCATTTATCAGAATTGTTTACTTGAACAAAGATTTTGTTACCATGATTGGAAAACAAAAATTCTGTGAAATTTTTCAAGATGCTATTAAAATATTTTCTTTTACAATTTTTCATTTTGCATAACTTATTACATTTTTGTTTACAAAAAGCAAGAACATTCATGAATAGTTCATGAACATCCCTAAATAACTTTTACAAATTATTCATGAATAGTTCATGAAAATACATTGAACCTATTAATATCATTCCTGAACTTTTCTTGAAAGTTCAAGAATATAATTTATGAACTTTTCTTGAAAGTTCAGGAATTATTCTTGATCATTTTGCAGGCATTTAAAAAATCCAAGTTTGTTCATGAACAACAAATAGTTCTTGAATATTCTTGAACTTGGTTTTCATGAATAAAATCCATTAAATCATGAGTGTCCTATCTTAACTTTATGGGATCTTCACGAACAATTCATGAGCTGATTCAAGAATATAATTCATGAACTTTTCTTAAAAGTTCAAGAATTATTCTTGATCATTTCGCAGGGGAGATTAAATTCATCATAAAGCCCTGGGATTTAATCTCGTGACAAACCCGTATTTATATCCCGATAGATGTTGCGCATGTTTCACTATTTCCTTAAGCGGGGGACACAAATTCTCTGAATTAGCTTGTTTATTATAATTTCTAACTACATGTACTGTACATTACAAGGTTATTTTCGCCTAGTGTTATTTTCTCCATTGTACACTTGCTTACAGATTCTCCCCGTTTGAAATTCGCCCGGTCCAAGTTCTATTTAAGAATTCAAACTTATATATATGAATAACATTTATTTATTGAAACTAACGTCTGCACTTATTTTTAAACGATCATGAAAATCAAAACTGGGAGCAATAACCAAATTGTGAAATGTGGCTGCAAAGCGCTATCCAGTAGTCGGTACAAAATTATTTTCTTAATTGCATTGGCAAACATGATTTTTGTCGATATAAAAATTAAAGTCGTTGGTTTTTTTTTGTTAATAATAGTTTGTACAATTTTCACAACAGATAGTAATTTTTCCTCTATGAAAGTCCTAAATATCTAACACAATGTGTCATGACACCTAAATCTCTATCTTTCAATATCATAGGTAACCAATATATACATGAACTGACTAGCTCCGGGTACACTATACTGAGGATAGACATGATGAGTGAGGACTTTGAATGGAACCATGTTGAATACAATTTCACCGTAGCGGACAGCACAAATAAGTATCAACTTCAAATAGTTTTTCGGGATTCATGCGGCACTGGTATTCGATCTTTTGAATTCTTTTCGAACTTCCATGATATTCAAAGCTATATATTCTATACAGAATTTCTATCTTGCATACATGTACCAATTTCTCATGTTTATTTTCAACGAACATTAAGATATACACGTAAACATACAGATAAACATACATTTAATTAAGTTTACATCTTTTGGTTCAAGTAAAACGGTTGAATAATAATACTATAATGCATAATGAAATAAAAAAAACGTTATTGCATTCACTGAAAATAATTTATTTCTATACGCTTTATAGACAGTCTGTGGTTGAGTGACACTGCTCTGTTTTGTACTTATGACGAGGACAATGATAACTGGAAACAAAGAGACTGCGCTGTGGAACACAGGGGAGGATGGTGGTACTCATGGAATTCATACTGTACCGAGGCAAATCTGAATGGAAACTACTCCGATAACCTTTCTTATGAAAAGCAAAGAATCTACTTTTTCAAATGGCGTGAGTGGACACCCCTGAAGTATATCCGAATGATGATTCGTCAACCTTGAACCAGTTCTTTTAATTGCCAAGTAATTTTGGTAGAAAATTGATTATTTTTAGTGGGAAAAAAGATAAAATAATTTCTTAATTACACTTCAAGCATTGTTAAATCTGAAAAGTACCAAGGATGCAAAGTGCAGTGTTTTGATATTGTGTGTTGATTACATTTTTTTCCGTCGGGCACAACACATGCAATAGCACAAAATCTCAATAAATTTTTTTTTTGGATTGTACCATTTTCCATTAAAACTTATAAGCTCAAGTTTCATGTCCAATGCAGAATGAATAATGTGAAAAGGTAAAAATCTGATTTCGCAAAATGTATATACAGACTTTTTGTGAGAATTACGTATGTTATTTATATTTAGCGTCGTCAAAGATGGAATGGAATATTTGGAATTAATATGTCTATTACTACAAGTTTTTTCATAAACTTTGGGTGTATATTGCTGTCAAAAAAATTTCTTGATTGCAAATTTGGCATATCCAAAATATTCATAAATTACTGTATTTTATTATTAATATATTACATCTTATATTGATCACAAGCCAAACAACATGCACTGAACAAAATTTCACTTTTCTTTGTTGCTTAAAATGATAATTTTTAGTAATTTCTTGTTTTTAGTTTCGTTTTGAATTCTTGTTGTACGTCTTAAACTTCAAATATTTTGCTATCTGCAAAAGTCACTTACCTGACAAAACTAGATTGTTAAAAGGATTGCATGTGTTTTCTGCTTTGTACCTTCATTAAAGGTGTAAATAAATCAAAGAGTGTTCAGTGTCTTATTTAATATTAGTGTGAAAGTTCGTTCATTTTGTCTGCAAAGAAAATTTGAAACTTACTACTTTCAAATACAGTGACTCAAAAGTGTGGAATAGATTTAAACATGACCATGCAGAGGGAAAACAGGTCTTATGCATGTGCATGTTGCACTATAAACCAATCTTTACATGCATAAGCGATAAGAAAAAAGAAAATGTAGTATAATATACTACTTTTTTAATGTAGCGGTAATGTAACCTTTTTCTGAAGCGGTAATGACTATGTACATAGCGGTAATGAAAATTTTGATGATACGCGTCCCTTTGCACTATACAGGCATACTTATGCATGAAATACTACTTAAGCATTTAAACACAATAAAATTCAATGGAGAACACTTTTACAATTGCGTTCTGATAATTCACATAAAGTTTAAATTAAAGGATAATGTTGGTGACAATGCATCCGTAAAAAAGTAAAGTCTTGGATTTGGAGTAACCTGATGTTATTTAATTTCCCATTTCTTATTCCTTAAGAAGTCTTTACCTAACCGCAATTTTTTTCCTTATTTCCTTTAAAAAAAAAAGTCATTCAATAATGTAATGAGAATATATAATATAAGTTACGTTAAAATTAAATCAATGGTGCAAACCTTAATTTTTAGAACGATTCCTAACTTGTGACTGTGGTGTCAGTAAAATTACTAGAATATATATGTAAATTTTTTTTAATTCTTTCATTGAAGTCAAACTATTTTGAACAAGATTCTTTTTTAAACTGTGGTGAAAGTATAACAATAACCATAAGGATATGATGGGACATTACTCATTATAAACAAAAGAAAACAACGAAGTTATAGCATTGTTTGTTTTTTAATTCATATGGACATACAGGCCCTGGTTATCCTATTGACCTTCCTTACTAATTAAAGGAAGTTGTCAGAATATTTAACTAAAATTGTCTGAAAACCAAATCTTCCTGCAATTAATCTCACAATAAATGTCTTTACCAAACATTCTTTTTTTTCAGAGCAGAAAATAATTGCCAAACACATTATAATTATTCGTAAGTTTAAAAAAAATCACCATGATATTGATATACGCCCTGATCTGCAACAATCATTAGACACTGTCGTATATTCAATTCACTTTATTACGTAAGACATACATCTTATTGTATACAATATAAATTTATAACATGTAAACAGTAAAGCATAGCGCGGATATTTTTTTAACAGTCAACATAATTATCATACAATCTGTATCATGATGATGGAGAATGTACAAACCATTTTTAATTTGTTTATAAGGCATTATGACATTCATCACGTAAGTTAAAAGCATGGTACAAAAACTTTCCCAAATTACAAAGGTCCTTAACATTATGTGCACATAACAACTGTTTGAATTTAAACATATGGTAGTATTTTTTAATATATTTTACTCGTAACCCCTTGTATCGTGGACACTTTAAAACAAAATGGAATTCGTCTTTAATTTCAGAACTACAAACTTCACATATTCGGTTTTCTCGCAAGATATTTCTATGGCGTCCACTTTCAAAAGCTAAATTATGTGATGACAGTCTTATCTTGCTAATTTGCTTTTTATAAATGGATGGAATAGGTTTTACCAAATAATATTGCAGTTTGAAGTGGTCAATAATGTACTTAAATAACATACATCTAGATGAACTATTGATATCAGCAAGGAGATTTTGTACATAGTTGTCAATAATTCTTTGCTTTATAATTGAGAAATGGCTGTTAAAACTAATTCTTTCTTGGTCAGTCCACATATATCCTAGACCAATTTCAAATAATTTATCTTTAATATTAGAAGCCCAGTTCGTGATCTTGTTCTTTGGTTGTTCATTTTCCTCTAACAGTTTCTCATAACATGATCTCAAAAATACAGTTCTTACTTTGTAATATTTTGAACCAAAATTTTAGAATTCGGAAAAGTCGTATAATCTTCATAGGTAGTCTACCTGTTTCGAAATATATCATAGACGTATTTGTGTTTTTTCTAACATATAAAACATTCTTAATGAATTCTAAATGTATCTTCTCAATATCACATTCATTATGGCTTCCCCAAACTTCACAGCCATAGTTCAGTATACTATTAACATATGTATCAAAAAGTGAGAACATAGTTTCAGTATTTAAACTCAATTGACTAACCTTAGATTTTAGACAGAACATTGCTTTACTACCTTGACAAGCCAATTGTTTTTGAGTTACATTAAAATTTCCATTGTAGTTTAATAAAACACCAAGGTACATAAATTTGTCAACACTTTCTATTTGCTCATTATGTATATGCCACTTTTCATTATCATGCACTTTCCCACTATTTCTAAAAACAACAATTTTAGTTTTATCAACATCAATGGTCAGGTCCCATTTTGAAGCATAATCAAACAAAGTATTCAACATTTGTTGTAGTTCTTGTTTAGATTCAGCAAAACAAACCATGTCATCTGCATACATCAAGTTAAAAAAATTCTTGCAGTTCAAGGGAAACATTACCGGTTTTTTATGAACTCAATTTCAAAATCATTTACATACAATGAAAAAATAATAGGTGACAGAACTTCTCCTTGTAACAGCCCTAGGAATTTTCAAAGACCTCTGAAATCATTCTTGTTGATTTGACACAGGATTTCATATTCTCGTACATAGCACGTATAACATTTAGTAATTTCCCTTTAATTCCGTACATACTGAGTTTTTTCCAAAGCTTAAAACGTTCTACTGTGTCGAATGCTTTTTTTGAAATCTATAAACAGCAATATAATCTTTTTTTTCTTACGTAAAGACGTACTTATAATTTTCGACAGACTAAAAATTGCTTCGGCTGTACCCACCCTTGGTTGGAATCCGAATTGAGCATCTGTAATAATATCATTAGTGCTTGACCATTCAATGAGTCTATTATTCAGAATCGAAGTAAAAAGTTTGCAAAAACAACTAATTAAGTTGATGCCCCTATAATTATTTGGATCTAGCCTATCAGACTTTTTCAATACGGGAACAATTACCGATTTAGCCCATATATGGGGAAAAATACCTGATGACAGAATTCTATTAAAAGGATTATGTACAATAGGTAGAAGACATTGTTTAACTTCAATAAAGTATTCATTGATCAACAAGTCTGTTCCATGAGATTTGTCTTTTTTTAGCTTAGATATGGCATTCTGTATTTCTTTTTCGGATATTTCGCAGTCAAGCTCTTCAAACACACACAAATTATCGTCGTTCACAGTCTCGTTCGTCATCGCGTTTGGGTTTGATGCCAGGTCCTTGAAGTGGTCATAGAATATTCTGGGACCGATATTCGGTTGATGTGGCTTTCTTTTTTGAAAATATTTATAGAAATATTTGTGGTTATGTTCACTAATGTGGTCGAGCATATTTCCCTGCTGTAAATACTGCCGCCTCAGCTTTGCAGCAAGCCCAAAGGATAGGAAAAAGTGTTTCAAGCAATTATTTTTATTCGAAAGTGTAAAATATAATTGCAATATTTGCATGTATATACTTGACTGCAAATATCATTAGACACTGTTTTATGGGAAAAGTGTTCCAAATATTTGTGAAGGGTGTCTACATTTATTTTTATATGAAAGCTAAAAGAGTAAATGAAACTAATGATAAAAATTATTATTTTTTACGTAAAATCTTAAAGATAAATTAGAGGTTCAACGTAGGAGGTATTTGATTTTCCAAATATATATTCGGCATCTCAAACAGAGGTTCAGTTCTTAATCAGAATTCTTGTGGAATTATTTCTCTTAACAATGCTTATGTATGTGTTTATGATAATTTTAAAATGTTCTCCATTATCTTTAAAACAAATGTATGAGCACAAATTCAGATATGTGGAATCGTCAATTAAAATTCAAAATTCTTACGTTTATCGCGAATTTTTCTTGTCAAGAAGATGGAATACCATATTACGGTGTGGATCAGAATGCACCATAACAGAAAATTGTAAAGGGATTGAAATTTGCGATGGAATGTTTGCCGCCTCTGGAATGTCAGTTTTTTCGGGCGTACAGCTGTCCACGCCTCTTCTGACAAATCGCATCGGTATTGCAAGGTCATTATACAATTGTACTGCTTTTCCAAATTTATATGACAATTGAAAACTTTTCAGCGTAGGCATTTATTGAAATATTCTTTTTTGTGTTAGTTACCTTTGGAGACCTGGAACGAAAATCAGACTCAACAATTTACGGCGGTGACTCATGATGGTAGGTACCAGCGTATTATTGATTATTTAATTTCAACTGTTTGATAATGTTTACAGCACGATGAAAGAATAATTGAGTGAATGTTTATCAAAAATCTTCATAAAGTTCGAACACACCATGTGTTAATTTTTCAGCAAGAACAGAAATGCTACATCCAGCGTTGCCCTATCAACCATAATGCTAACTGACACAAAAAGCAACGGCATCTCTTAATTCCAAGATCTGCCAGACTTGACATCCAGTAGTATTCCTTCATCCAATGCACCGACAAATATTACAGCCAGCAGTATCCCGTCATCAAATACTATGACAGACATGATAACAAGTGGTATCTCTTCATCCAATACTATGACAGAGATGACGACTAGCAGCTTGCCTTCATCCAATACTATGATAGAGATGACGACTAGCAGTTTGCCTTCATCCAATACTATGACAGAGATGCCGACTAGCGGTTTGCCTTCATCCAATACAATGACAGAGATGACGACTAGCGGTTTGCCTTCATCCAATAAGATGACAGAGATGACGACTAGCGGTTTGCCTTCATCCAATACAATGACAGAGATGACAACTAGCGGTTTGCCTTCATCCAATAATATGACAGAGATGACAGCTAGCGATTTGCCTTCATCCAATACTATGACAGAGATGACAACTAGCGGTTTGCCTTCATCCAATACTATGGCAGAGATGACGACTAGCGGGTTGCCTTCATCCAATGCTATGACAGAGATGACAACAATGAGCGGTATCTCTAGAACACTAACGCTTCAGAACTCGACACCGCTATTTCAGGTAATGTAAATACGTAAGATCAATTTAATTTCTAATTCGTCATGGTAAAATTATTATGCATTATTTTTAATGAAAGCTGTTACTAGAGTGTAATTTGAAACATGGTGTGTTTGCTTTATTTCATCTTCAACAAAAAATAGAAAAGAATCGTATTGATTAATTCAGAAATACACATACTTCAAATCTACTCAAGATTTCCTTATTCGTTATGCATCGGAAAAGATTCATCATTATATACTTACATACTTTAAAAACGCAATACTTAATATTTTTGGGTATTGAAAAATTATTCTGAGATCTTATAAACAAATTATTTCTGGTATAAATTCTATCAATTTTAATGTTAACTTTTTAAAAAATCTTTGACGTCATTTTATTCCCAAAACGGGTACAATTGAAAAAAAATGTCAAGGAGGGGTGCGACAAAAATACCAGGCATGGCCTCCATTGGCACTGATGACGGCGCGGAGGCGACGTGTCATTGTCTGGCAGACACTCTAAATTGTCCATTTAGGAATTCTGCCACTCCTCCAACAAGGTTTTCCCAAGTTTCCGCGTGTTATGAGGCTGAGACTGGCGTCTTCGCACAGTCTTTCCAGCTCTTCCTACAAATGTTCTATAGAATTTAAATCTGGAGACATATATAGCGCGCCAATTAAGGACATTAATGCCGTTTGTTTGCAGTAAATTTTGAGTTAATCTTGTCTTTTTTCCGCGCGCATTGCCATTTAGAAAAATTAGCCTGTTGCTTTGTATATGCTACTGCATTAATGGTGCTTAAACAGGCTGAAGAATTTCGTCAACATACCTCCTGGCAGTGAGGGTTCTGTTCAGAATGACCAGTTGCAACCGAAAATAATGGTTTATCGCACCCCTGACCTTGACGCCACCCTCTTAAAAAATCTGTCGCCTTCAAATACACAATTGTCCACAAAAGGTTCCAGTAAACGACGGTAAACTCGATATCTGCCGTCTGAACTGCTAAAATTAAACCTCGACTCGTCTGAAAAACAATCTTTCTTCATTTCTGGAATTGATTTTGATTTTGCCTGGCCCATTGCAATCTGTAACATCAATGATGCTGTTTAAGTTTAAGATTTTGGCAAGGTCTTCTGCAGCGAATCCCATGGCGTTTTAGTACTCTAGAAACTGTTCTAGGATATATATACCTCCCATCACGTTCAACAATTTCCCTCGCAATGGAGTCAGTGGTCGTAATCTGTTCTCGCAAATGGCGTTGTCGTATGTTCGCTTGTTGACATGGTGTTGTCACAAACGTTTGACCTGGTCTTAGACGTTTATTTATTAATCCTGTCAGATGAAATCGATGTTGCAGCCGGCTTATTGTGAAGAAATGAACACTAAAACGCCTTGCTACCTCCCGCTGACTAACGCCTGCTTAAAGTAATGAAAATTTTATGTTCAATTTGACGAATACATGTACGGTGATAATTATAGAATTATTTTGACTTCTTCCTTGGAAAGTCCAATATGAAGGAGTGTGTATTTAGAGGCAAACACCATAGTGCGGGTATTACTGTCTCATGACAGCATCTAGTTTTTGTTGGTTTATCTAGCGTTTGTATTATCTCAAAAGCGGTTGAGAGTAAGAACTATATTTTTGCACGTAACTTGAAAATGGCGACTATGGGGTCAATATCCTGCCTTGAACAGGATCACATAAGCCGGCAATTGCTCTTTGAGCAATAAGCCCGGCTAAAATATCTTATTTCTTTTAATTAAGAAATGAAGCTTATTTCAACTTATGTTATCCGATATAACATAACTTGGGGCAGTTAACGCTTTATAAACCGCGAAGCGGTTTATAAATAAGCGTAAACTGCCCCAAGTTTTGTTATATCGGATAACATAAGTTGAAATAAGCTTCATTTCTTATAATTTAATTTTAATGTAGACAATGAGACAATATTTCCTCCAGAAAAAAGCTTCAAAGTGAGCATTATTTTAAAAGTAACGTCAAGCGGAGTGATACGTTTTTGACGTAACTCATTGTGACGTAGGCAAGTTATGTTATACGAAATGGATAGAACCGTTAAACCAATCAAATGACGCGTTACAACTGAAATTAAATTATAAAAGAATCAAACGGGAAACAACGAAACGTTACCTTTGTGACGTAACTGACGTCATAATCCAATGTGCACAAAACAGTCGCTCGAATCGTCGAAATTGTGTACCAAAATTGATGACATAAGCAAACCCGCGACCTACCTTAAATGATTTTCTTTTCAAAAACAAAGATATTTTTTCATTACCAGACATCTCGTCAAACATCTATATTTGCAAGATTGGGCAAGAAGCTCAGTTTTAGTTAATGTTAGTTTTTTTTGTTCGCTGAACAATATTAATTAGTATCCAATACCTTTCCTTTTCAAATTTCGATTATTGGTTTATTTACTGAAATGCCCCAAATGTTCTCTTATTTCTTAAATATTTGGGATACAATTTACTTTGCGAAACATATGGAGATAACGGATAGTATTCAACAAAATTCAACAAATAATTTACAAAAAAATCATTTTTTTATTCAGTCTTAAAAGCCTTATAAATTGAATAAGATCATGATTATAAGGACCAATTTAAAATTGGTCTAATGCTTCAAACAGCAAATACATTTTTAGTAGTATTACAATTTTCCTTTAAAAAGTATATTTAGAAGTAAGATATTTCCTACGAACAGATAGAAAAGAGAAAAGTGAATAAATCTACATTTAAGTCTTTTTGGATCAGCTTTGAGAGACTAAGTCTAATTATAGAAAGAATTATATAAAGAAAATATATAGATCTCAAATATAGAAAAGATGCTTATTATGATTTAATGATTCATTGATTGTATGTTGTTTAACGTCCTGTTTGAAATTTTTCACTCATATGGAGATGCCACAATAAACTAGCTTCAAAATTTAGATCTTTACTCGATATTCAGAACCAATAAGTATTGAGGAATCATAATCGTGCCGACGTATAACGTGTCACGGTAGACGTTGGCACGATAAAAAAAAACTCGGCATTTAGGGTCTCATCCGAAAGACCTGCAACTTTCTTTTCAACATGTCGGACGCGTAGCGAAGGATCACGAACGGGCGTTAAATCCACCGAATAATCTTTCCTGACGGTTAATGATCAATAGAAAGTACAAAAGTAGTTTTTCAGGTACAGTCTGATACTGATGAATCACTTTGGGTACATATAGAATAAGCAGATCTTATGTTGATTTGAGGTATGTGAGTTTTTAAATTAATACAATTCTTTTTCTATATATTATTAAAAATGAAATAAAGCCAACCGCTTATATCTCAAATTAAACTCTAGGAAATTAGTTGTCATTTAAAATTAAACGATAATTACACTAAATATCTCGGAGAATAAGACATTTTGTATTATCAAAAGGTATTTTGTATTTACATTACCTGAAATAGCCGTTGTTGAGTTCGATAGCGTTAGTGTTGTAGAGATACCGCTCATTGTTGTCATGTCTGTCACAGTATTGGATGAAGGCAAACTGCTAGTTGTTAGGTCTTTCATAGTATTGGATGAAGGCAAAGTGCTGGTTGTCATGTCCGTCACAGTATTGGATGAAGGCAAAGTGCTAGTTGTCATGTCTGTCATAGAATTGGATGAAGGCAAACCGCTAGTTGTCGTGTCTGTCATACATGTAGCACTGTTGATGGATGAAGAGACACCCCTGTGTGTTATGTCTGTCATAGTATTTGATGAAGGCAAACTGCTAGTTGTCATGTCTCTCAGTGAGTTGGATGAAGGCAAACTGCTAGTTGTCATGTCTGTCACAGTACTATTGTAAGGAAATCTGCTAGTTGTCAGGTCTGTCATAGTATTGGATGAAGGCAAAGTGCTAGTTGTCATGTCTGTCATAGTATTGGATGAAGGCAAACCGCTAGTTGTCGTGTCTGTCATACATGTTGCACTGTTGATGGATGAAGAGACACCACTGTGTGTTATGTCTGTCATAGTATTTGATGAAGGCAAACTGCTAGTTGTCATGTCTCTCAGTGAGTTGGATGAAGGCAAACTGCTGGTTGTCATGTCTGTCACAGTACTATTGTAAGGAAATCTGCTAGTTGTCAGGTCTGTCATAGTATTGGATGGAGGCAAACCGTTAGTTGTCGTGTCTCTCAGTATGTTGGATGAAGGCAAAACGCTAGTTTGCATGTCTGTCAGTGTATTGGATGAAGAGATGCCGTTGCTTTCTGTATCCGTTAGCACAATGGTTGATAGGGCAACGCTGGATGTAGATTCCATTTCTGTTCTTGCTAAAAAAAAATGAACACATGGTGTGTTCGAACTTTATGAAGATTTTTGATTAACATTCACTTTATTATCCTTTAATCGTGCTGTTAACTTTTTCAAGCAGTTGAAATTAAATAATCAGTAATACGCTAGTACCTACCATCATGAGTCACCGCCGTAAATTGTTGAGTCTGATTTTCGTTCCATGTCTCCAAAGGTAACTGACACAAAAAAGAATATTTCAATGCATGCCTACTACTGGAAATTTTTCAGTTGTCATATAAATTGGGAAAAGTAATACAATTGTAATATAATGACCTTACAATACCGATAACATTTGTCAGAAGAGGCTTGGACAGGTGTACGCCCGACAAAACTACCATTCCAGAGGCGGCAAAGAAGTCCATCGCAAATTTCAATCCCTTTACAATTTTCTGTTATAATGCATTTTGATCCACACCGTAATATGGGAGTCCATTTTCTTGACAGGAGAAATTCGCGATAAACGTAAGAATTTTGAATTTTTATTGACGATTCCACATATCTGAATTTGTGCTCATACATTTGTTTTAAAGATAATGGAGAATATTTTAAAATTAATATAAACACATACATAAGCATTGTTAAGAGGAATAATTCCACAAGAAACTTGAGATAAATTTTCATTAAGAACTGAGCCTCTATTTGAGATGCCGAATATATATTTGAAAAATCAAATAACTCCTACGTTGAACCTCTAATTTATGTTTAAGACTTTACGGAAAAAATAATATTTTTTATCATTAGTTTCATTTACTTTTTTCAGTTTTCATATTAAAATAAATGTAGACACCCTTCACAAATATTTGGAATACTTTGTCCCATAAAACAGTGTCTAATGATCTTTGCAGTCAAGTATATACATGCAAATATTGCAATTATATTTTACACTTTCGAATAAAGATAATTGCCTGAAACACTTTGTCCTATACGACAGTGTCTAATGATTGTTGAAGTTAAGGGCATATATACCAATATCATGGTGATTTTTTTAAACTTACGAATAATTATAATGTGTTTGGCAATTATTTTCTGCTTTGAAAAAAAAGAATGTTTGGTAAAGACATCTATTGTGAGATTAATTGCAGGAAAATTTGGTTTTCAGACATTTTAGTGAAATATTCTGACAACTTCGTTTAATTAATAATGAAGGTCAATAGGATAACCAGAGCCTGTATGTCCATTTGGATTAGAAAACAAACAATGCTATACATGTAACTTCGTTGTTGTTTTTTTTATAATGAGTAATGTCCCATTATATCCTTATGGTTATTGTTATACTTTCACCACAGTTCAAAAAAGAATCTTGTTCAAAATATTTTTACTTCAATGAGAGAATTAAAACATTACATTTTCTTATAATTCTACTGTTGTACTGTTGTATATGCATTGCATGGAGTGTAAAATATCAGTTGGTGTGGCTTTATATCAAAGCTCTGAGAACACGGATTCAAATAGTCATCCTTACTCTGCTTAAACGATAAGTGAACGTGAGATGAATTTTTGTACTTTGAAGGGGAAATCTGTTGGTGTGTGGCTTCAAAGGATGGGCTGGGTCGCTGAGCTTAGTACTTTATCCTAATGACTTTCTACACTCTAGTAACAAGAAGCCATATTTCATCCGAGAGAGTTTTTTTTTGAATTTTCAAAACTTTCCTTCCAAACGTATGTTTATGTCTCTAAAGATAAATATGGCTGTGGTTGCAAACACCCCGCAGAATTAATGAGTAGAAATCATTCTGTCCAAGTCCTGTCTATAGGAATGCTTCGGAGCCACGATAGGGATATGCATTGCATGGTTTGCCCCAACAAATGTAAGCTCTTGATTACGTTTTTAAACCTTTCTCAATTTTAAAACTGATGCAAGCTACAAATAGCTAAGTTGAGGTTACAAAGATTTCAACAACTCGTTTAAAATATGATTTTGATTTCGTTAGAAATAATTTTTCGTATGACGTACTTTCCCTTCTATTAATGTCCCCCGGCTACCATTAATCATACGTTGTAGATTTTCCAACACAAGAAAGATATCAAGTTGTCGTATATTTCGCTGAAGACACTAGCCAGTAGATGGGCAAAAGCCATCTTCTGCTATACGTCCACTGCTCTTCTACAGTCTTTAAGGAAGCGGCCAAAACTTTTTAAACATGATTTTAAGACATTTTCCTTCATATTTCCGTGAAAATTTCGATACCAATCTTTGACAGTAAAGTCTTTATGTTCTGTCGTACAGTACCAATTAGTCGATCATATTTTTTCTACTTTCTTTAATTAACATTTAAAAGGAAGTCATATACAAAAGCACTAGTGGTAAGGAATCATAATTTCTATGAAAATTCATAATTCTGAATCAGTCCATCTCCTTATGTTTGATGACAATGTAAGGATAATTCTTGTCTAAATGTATAGCAAATTACCTTTTAATTATGTGTGTAAATTTACACATTAGTAGATTAACACACATAAGCATTTTTCGTCGAATGAATGGGGTTTTGGACGCTAAATGTAAATAACATACGTAATACTCACAAAAATTCTGTACATTTTGCGAAATCAAATTTTTACCTTTTCACATTATTCATTCTGCATTGGACATGAAACCTGATCTTATAAGTTTTAATGGAAAATTGAACAATCCAAAAAATTGTTTATTGAGATTTTGTGCTATTGCATGAGTTGTGCCCGACGTAAGAAATGTATTTAACACACAATATCAAAACACTGCACTTTGCATCCTTGGTACTTTTCAGATTTAACAATGCTTGAAGTGCAATTAAGAAATTAATTTTTCTTTTTTCCCACTAAAAATAATCAATTTTCTATCAAAATTGCTCGGCAAATAAGAAAAAGAAATTGGTTCAAGGTTGCCGAATCATCATTCGGATATACTTCAGGGGTGTCCACTCACGCCATTGGAAAAAGTAGATTGCTTGCTTTTCATTAGGAAGGTCATCTACAAACATTCCATTAAGATTTGCCTCGGTACAGTATGAATCCCATGAGTACCACCATCCTCCCCTGTGTTCCACAGCACAGTCTCTTTGTTTCCAGTTATCATTGTCCTCATCATAGGTACAAAACAGAGCAGTATCACTCAACCACAGACTGTCTATAAGGCGTATAGAAATAAAGTATTTTAAAATGAATGCCATTTATTATTTTTTTTTACATTTGTATCATGCATCATTAATTGACAGATAATTTAATTATCATTCAACTGTCTTGGGTCAATAGATATAAACCACTTATGATACATACATATAATACATACATGTACTTGTATATTTAAAGGTCCGTTGAAAATAAACATGAGAAATTGGTACATGTGCACATGGTGTATGCAGTATAGAAATTTTGTATAGAATATAAGAATTTAAAAGATCGAATACCAGTGTTGCAAGAATCCCGACAAACTATGTGAAGTTGATACTTATTTGTGCTGTCCGCTACGGTGAAATTGTATTCAACATGGTTCCATTCAAAGTCCTCACTCATCATGTCTATCCTCAGTATAGTGTACCCGGAGCTGGTCAGTTCGTGTATATATTGGTTACCTATGATATTGAAAGATAGAGATTTAAGTTTCATGAAATTGTACATTTTTATTTTGGATTAGAAGAATTGAGACGGTGTCTCTGAGCAAAATATACTAGCAATACATTTTTTGACTTGGTTTGAGAGCAAAATGTGTATTTTCGGACCAAATTGTAAACTATAGCTGCAAAGCGTTATCTATAACCCGGTTGTCTTGCTATTAAAAGTTGTGATTTTCCGAGTCACCTGAGTCATGTTAAATGTGTAAACGATTGTCAGAGGATTTTACAAACATCACAGCATCCATGCAAGGCGTGGATCCAAGAATTTACAGAAATAAGCTTAAGTAACCGTGCTAAAGATGTTTAGATAACTCCTTGATGAAATGCATAAACATAATTGATATGAACTAACGGCTAAAAACTTCTATATGTACTTTAATCATTTGATAACTTATATTAAAGAAACTGCCAAGTGATGCATGTTTGATGGTGGAGAAAGGCCATGAATTCACTTCTTGTAGCATATATTTAAGGAATGTTTTTAAGTTTTGTGTGAGTTATTATTGTGTGAATCACACAGACTTGTCACGTAGGCATATTTCATGAAGCGCGCTAGCCTACGTGCAAGTCTGTGTGATTCTCACACCAATAATTCACACTAAACTTAAAAACATTCCTTATATTTACATTTTACATGTTTGGAGGCACCGAAAATATACTCAATATTTGAATTTCTCGCTGCCCTATATATTGTTTTACTTTTACTAACGTCGCTGAAGCCCTATTGTGACGTCACGGTAACGCACGTTTCTCCGTGTATATTTCTACGCGTGAGTATACACGAAAATGATTTTGAAATCAATTTCACAGTTGGCTTAGTAGAAAAACACAGCGAATGTAAATATTATATCTTAAACAAAGCCATTATCATAAATGGTTGTATCCTGAAAACTTAACAATAGAATCAATGTTAGTATTCTGGAATTCTTTTTCAGATTTTATGTTAATATACCTAAAAAATTTTACAGATGTTAAAATTTATTACATACGTCTATTATAACTCAATTGAATGCGAACGTTATTTCTTTGAATGATAAAGTGAACTACTAAAGAAATTGTTTAAAAGAGGGATAAACTTGTATGTATTTTGCATAAAAAAGTTTACATAATGGTCTTTTTTCTTAAATTTTGTCATATTGTTTCGATGAGATTTTACATGTACTTCTATCAAATACTTGGCGTTAAAACTTCATACTGGTCAGCATAAGGGTATGCAGAAGCGTTTTTTTTGGCCAAGATATGAACAGTTACCCGTATTATTTAGTTGTACCAGATTAGTTCAAAATCACAATTGAAAAATACACCTTTACTCCACAATGATGAAACCATGTTGTAAAGTATCACCAAAGGCAACAATAGTTGATATCACATGACAACTCAGTAAGCAGATTTCAGAGTTTACAGATTTTCAGCTATTACATACATACATTCATCTGTCCAGATTTTAGAGTTTACAGATCCACACTATCACATGTAACTCACCTTATCAGATTTAAGATCTAACAGATTTGCAGCTATTAAATGTAACTCATTTAACTTAATTTCAGAGAATACAGGTCTTCAGCTATAACATGTAACTCGCTTAACAAGATTTCAGAGTTTACAGATCTTTAGCTATCACATGTAACTCACCTAACCTGATTTCTAAGGTAACAGATGCGGAGGTATTACATGAAACATATGGAGATAATGAACAGTATTCAAGCTCAAAAGCCCATAAAAAAATACAAAATAGGAGCAGAGCAAACACGGACCTTCAAAATATCAGAGGTGGGATCAGGTGCCATGGAAGAGTGAGCATCCCCATGCCGACCGGTCTCACCTGCCGTGTGTTCCCTCTCATGATCAGGAAATAACAGAAAGATCCGTCGTCGATTCAGTGTATAAATAACGGACTAACGATTAGTATGAGAAAAAAATCTGCAAACGTTAGACTCAATGATAAATTGTATTTGCTGACAAAGTCATGGTATCAACCATGGAAATTACGAAATGATGACTTTAAACAAGATTGCTGATATTCTTGTTTCATCAACTTGTTTAACAATAATTTACCTCGTTTTAGAATTTGTCCATACGTAAAACATGCTCTTGCGTATTGAATCATCTGAGATACATAAACTCCGTATGCTACGAAAGCCCAGAAGGCTCATTCGAGATTCAAGTTTCGAAATACGAGATTCAAAATTCGAGATTCGAAATTCGAGTTTCGAAATTCAAGATCCATACTTACCATTCAAAAGCGAGTTCAACTTTTGATTACTTCCGTTTGTTACGTTTTTACTATCACGAAATCGTTGAATATATTTATAAAAATGGATCATTTGCTAAAATGATAATGCAAGAAAAAATGATTTATGTATTAAAACGAAATAAAAATAAAATTTGGATTTCATTTTGAAAAATACATATATAATCTTATTTTTCTAATTTAACAACACAGTAAATACGTATATATGGAATATTATATGGTCTTATCGTTGACATGCTGAATAGTTAGGTTAACCAATATCATTTCATCAGATCACTGCTGATGGAGAATGTTGCATTTAATTATAATTATATATGAAATATTATGAATCGTATCTACACTGCACAATAATTTAAAGGTATATATTTCATTACATTTATAAAGGGTACATTTGTGCAGTGAGACTTGACTGCTGAATCGAACTGTAGCGTTATATAAGGTTTTATAAGAGTATAGTTTAGTCTTTGGTCATAAAGCTATGGCCAGAGACTAAAATATAACACCAAAACGCTATATAGTTCTGCATCTAATTTAGACTCATCTACTATTTGATATAAGATAAAATAAATGCCGCATTTATTTTAATACATATCGCAAAGCTGTATTGTAGATATAATTTTTAATTAATTTAAGAAATCAAAGCCTTAGATGAAGATAAGTAATTAAATACTTAATTTTTATGTATTTCATCTATCAGGAAAACGAACGCGATTTTTCTTTATCAATGCTACGTCGCCTTTCAAGTTTCAAGCCTTTCAGTGTGTTGGAAAAAATGGGCAGGCGGGGTGGGTAGGGGTGGGGTTATTGTTAACCTTTGGACATTTGCCATAAACTTATTAATATGTCATCAACCCCGTACACAAAGTAGACAATATAAAAATATATATATTCCTGATATATGTATTCTATTTAATATTAAAAAAGCTATAATATAAATTGAAGTATATCTTGCTGATCAAAAATCCAATAATTATTTAAATTTCCTTCTTAAATAAATAACACTCTTTCTTGCATTGTATTTTTATTAAATGGCTT
Organism: Saccostrea glomerata; assembly: GCA_003671525.1. Taxonomy (NCBI): domain Eukaryota; kingdom Metazoa; phylum Mollusca; class Bivalvia; order Ostreida; family Ostreidae; genus Saccostrea; species Saccostrea glomerata. The sequence goes on along the minus strand of PRKT01000174.1, from coordinate 446,681 downwards.
ATTTGTTATTTATATATTAAAACGATTTCTTGATAGTAAAATCATAATAAAGGGGAGTAATCAAATCTTGAACCAGCTTCTGATTGGTTAATCTGGATCTTGAATCTCGAAATTCGAATTTTGAATCTCGTATTTCGAATCTTGAATCTCGAATGAACCTTTTGGGAGCTTTTGATTGGTTAATCTGGATCTTGAATCTCGAAACTTGAATTTCGAATCTCGAATTTCGAATCTCGTATTTCGAACCTTGAATCTCGAATGAGCCTTCTGGGCTTTCGTAGCATGCAGCTGATGTATAACTCACCTAACCAGATTTCAGAGTTTACAGATCCGAATCCGTTTTCATAATCAGTCCAATTCCTGTAAAACTCCTCCGATCCATCCAATCTCCTTTGAATTACCTGAAACATGGCATTTTAAAATAAAAAGGGATCGATTGATATAGGCCTGAAGAGGACGATTGGCATATATTGCGAAAAAATAAACTACGATTTATCGCATTATTTAAACTACAACAATTTTTTAAATGCACTGAATTAATATCTTACAACAAAAAAAAACATCACTCAAAATACGTTAATGTCTTTGAACGAATCTACAACTTGTATACATGTATCATTTCAAATTCACTACGTATACGTATACCAGAAATTTTGTTCTCTGGTCTCTTAGTGACATCTTTAAAACCCTATGTCAGAGCAGGTGTTGGCACGATTAAGAACTTTCAATGCTCAATGGCCCATTTTCAAAGCCTTCTACTGGTATATGGTTACGTCTCAATTTAAAAAAAAATGAAAAGTTATCGAATGCATGGGACATATATGTAAAAAAAATTAAATCAATTAACCAAGCTAACTTTTGACCTAATATTTAGTGGGTGGGACTATGGATTTCATATTTCAAAGGTGTATTCCTTGTTACTAGATCTTTCCATGGGAACCACCAAATTTAACCTCTTGGCTTTGGAAATTGACCTACTTTTACACAAAATAATACCACACTTTAACCTTTGCCATTACTTTTGAACAGTTGAGGGGTTTTCATTCTTCGCACGTGTATTCAATGTGACAAGACCTTTCAGCTGGTAAAAATATTTTTGACCTTTACCTTAGAGTTTGACTAAGTAGAGTATGCATGCCAAATAAGACGTCGTTATCTCTCATGGTTCGAAAGTTATGATGAAGGTTCAAAATCCTATTTTTAGCATATAGGTCACAATCAAGGTCACAAGGTCATTGAACTTGGTGTATACCAAATATGAAGTCTCTATCTTTCAAAGTTCAAAAGTTATGGCGAAGGTTTAAGTTTGAAGACAAAAAAAGCTTTTTTAGCATATAGGTAACAGTCGATGTCATTGGCCTTGGTGTTATTGGAAAGAGTGTAATTAGTAAAGTATGCATACCAAATATGAAGTCTCTATCTTTCATGGTTCAAAAGTTATGGCGAAGGTTAGGTTTTGCCGAAAAAACTATTTTTAACATATAGGTCACAGTCAAGGTACAAGGTCTTTGACCTTGGTGTCATTTGAAAGAGCTTTAGTAGTGGAGTATGCATACTAAATATGAAGTCTCTATCTTTCAACGTTCAAAAGTTATGGCGAATGTTAAAGTTTGCAGACAAACAGACAGACAGGACAAAAACAATATAAGCCCAGGATCTATCGACCCCGGCGCATAAAAATGTATCTGTGTTTTTCTTTTATAGTGTATTAATGTCATTTTTTTACAAGACCATTTCTCAGACTTCAAATTATGATGAACCATTCTAAGATGAAAAACATGAAAATCGTTGCTTGTAAAATTCTCAGTTTTAAGCTTCACAATGATATTTTTTAAAATAAATAATTATTGTAAAAGTCATCCTTATCGGCTGATTACTAAGGGCCGGTACACACGGTAAGGCTTGCCTTATACGTCCAAAACCTTAGGACGTAGGGCTCTCATGTCCACACGTTAAAGCAAGACTTACAATATTATAAACAACATTTACATAAATTCCATGTGTTTTTGAACCATAAACAGTGTGCATTGTTAAACGGATAATAGATATTTGTTAGGACGTTGAAATAGTTTTACCGACCAGTACATCCACTTTTCTTAACAAAGAAGAGGAGGTTACCTGAAGTATTTGCGGATATTCGAATATACTTTGTGTTTTCTTCACTATACCAACATGTATGGTTTTATAAAAATAGATTGAACTTCAGGTAAATGATTTTCATTGGTTAAGAAATAAATGTTAGCTAAGTCTAGTATTAAGAAATAGAGCAATGTTCTATTCCTAAGTCAGTCGTGCAAGGCTAAAAAAACGTGTATTAAGGGTGTACACACGGTAAGGCTAGAACTTAAGTTCCATGACTTATAAGGCAAGCCTTACCGTGTGTACCGGTGTAAAGACGAATAATGACCCCCATCGAATAATGACCGGGGGTCATTTTTCGACAGCGAAAAATGACCCCCGGTCATTATTCGACGTAGAAAAATGACCCTTTTGCCCGTAGAAAAAGTGTCACTTCCCTAAAAATTTGCAGAACCCACGTGAAGAAAAATGACCCCCGTAGAAAAATGACCCCCTGTAGATTAAAGCTAAAATTTTTAGGGGGCAAAAAAAAAATTGGATAAAGAAGCATATTGGCCAAAATGCTCACCTGAGCTTATTGGGAATAAACTGATGATATGTTGATCTCATAACATTATACAATTATAGCTATATTTTAAGGTAAATGCAATGATTCAGAATCTAAAGGAGTAAAAGATTTATCAAGCCTTAAGGGTTAGGTAAACATTGTTTTTTGATGGTGGAAATCATCGAACTGACAGAAAAAATCAGCAGTATTATATATTATTATATCCTCCGCTTGAAAAGCGGGAGGGTATATAGTGATTGGGATGTCCGTCCGTCCGTCTGTTACGCTTTGAGGTATCCATCTCTTATCCGCAAATCCTCATATATAAAAAGATGTGTTTGTGAAACAGCTATGCCCCTGTATGGCAACATAGCGAAGATTAAACTTTTCTTAAATGCAATTTAAATATATTGTTACCCAAAGTAGGGTCTTCTCACATGAAATACAACTGCAAAATAGGAAAGCCCTAGCACCACTTGTTCAAAAGTAATGGCTAAGGATAAGTTTTTGAAAGGTAGGTCAAACTCAAAGGTCAAAGTTGATGATTTCTTAAGAAAATGTTTAATGTAACAAGGATTACATATGTGAAGTATGAATACCCTAGCCCTTACCGTTCAAAAGTTATGGCCAAGGTAAAAAAAAATCATAAGTACGGAAAACTCCAAGGTCAAGGTCAAAAGGTCAAGGTTTTTAGTATCCAATGAAAGGTAATGCCAAAAAACTACATATTTGAAGTATGAGAGTACTAGTATCTACCGTTTAAAAGTTATGGCCAAAGTAAAAATTTGGCATTTTTGTGTAAAATGGGATAAACTCCAAGGTAAAGGTCAAAAGGTCAAATTTGGTGGTACCCAAAGTAAGGTCTTGTCACAAGGAATATACATATTAAATATGAAAGTCATAGCTCCAATAAATGAAAAGTTATGGTAAAGGTTAAGGTTTTTGCGGACAAACAAACCGCCAGATAGACAGACGGACATACAGACGAACACGATAAAACTATATACCCCCGAATCTTCGACTACGGGGACATAAAAAGAAATGGTCTTCAATTAACTTTTCATATTAATATACATTATAAAGAAGACGTTACAACAATGAAAATGTTTGTTCTGATTTTCATATTAAATTCTCTGAAAAATATACTCAGAACTGAGTAAAAGGGTGGAGTAAAACAAGAATTAAGGTAGAACCTATGTCGGAAAAGTCTTTGTCACAAGATTTTCAAACTTTTCAAAATGATAAATTAGTACTTGCTTATCAATCAGTTAAGATATCATGATATGTTTCCTTGTTTTTTAATCTAGAACAGGCTGTGAAACTTGGTATGGTATTTACATACTGCGACTTCACATTTTCAAATATTTTTAGGGGTACTTGTCATAAAGGGAATATGAAAAATCACAAAAATACTTCTTCAAACATCGTCGTTTATAAACTTTTTTAACTGAATAATATTAAACAATATTTTATCAAGAATAATTTCTTTTTTATTCAATTAACATAAAAGATAAGTCCACCATTAAAAAAAATAGTCAAATGAACTCTATTATTTTTAGTCAATTATTCACCCTATATTTGTAAATATTTTTTAGACGTCTTTGTCACAATGTTTTCAATCTTCAATATGATGAAGAACATAGCCAAATGATTACAAAAAATGATTAAAATATATACCTTTCCCCTCTAACTAATGAAAGATAGGCTATTTACCGATACTCATATTCTTGACCTTTTTGCACTTACACGGGATTTAATAATTAAATGACTGTTTGGGGTTACTTTCAGATTAAATATTTATCAGAAATTGTACTTTTTCTTTAAAAAGATCATATTTAATAGAAAAATTGTAATCAAACACCAAAAATATGAATAGGTAACAAATAATTGTTAAAAGGAATGCACATCATTTCATTATAGATATCACAAAAATGTACACACGATCAAACGATCTACAACACGTACATCTTTGACTTAGACACATTTCATCAAGATATTACACTATATAGCTGGCAACTAAAGATTTCTTACGATTTATGCATTCCTTCAAAATGGTTACATACCATTCAAATTATTACGAAAGTTGTATGTACATTGTAATTTCATTACACTAGATAGTCTTGGGTTTGTCAACTTCAGGTCTAGATCTAGTAAATAAAAGGTGCCTACATATTTTCTCTTATTCCAGAAATATATTGCCATTAAGCATTATAAACCAAAAAATATATGAATTGAATCAAGATTATGTTGGCATGATTGAATTCTGTGAATTTCAAAATGCAGTATTTTCTACCATTTTTATTGAAGCTGTCAAGTACGGGAAAAAGTGGCATTGAATTAATTATGACGTCTTAATGGGTTAGCACAGGTTTAACACATTTACAAGTTATGATGTCATACGAAGTAGGTTCTACGTTAAAAGAAATGTAATGAATACTGTGTGCTAAATCAAAAGTTTATGTCTACATGTATAGTTTTTGCATTAGAATGACTGTGTATTTTACACTAGCCCATAGTTTACAGAGCATATTTTTAGGTCTTATACTTACCCCACCCCCTTTCTTATTTAGGAGGAAGTCGATATTGAACAAAAGCAAAAAAAAAAAACCCTACCTTTATTTTTCTATAAGAAAGGAATTAAAAATAAGCTAAAAATAATCTACTATTCTACTAATTTTTAACTGTTACTTTGCCACAATACTTTCAAGTATACCTCCACCAACATTTAAAGTATGCTTTAATCATGGCGAAGTAAATTATGATATGATAGTACTTGTGTGAAGGCTTAACTTCATTTCAATATTTTATCTAGAGCCTCTTTCAGAATTATTGAAAGGTATAGAGTTTTATTTATATTTCTGCTTTTCATTTATTATTATTTTTTTTGTTTTGATTTAACGTAATGTTCTTTTTTTGGGGGGGGGGATAAAAATTTCTTCCTCTTTCATTGTCAAATAGGATTTGCCAAACTTAAACAAACTAAAAGTTGAAATGACGGAAAATTTAATTTTTCCTATTAAAGAGTATTTAAACCTGATTTTTGCATGGTTTGATTTCTAAAAACAAGTGGAATATCATTCTTTAAGCAAACATTATAAGGAGGAATATTAAAAAGAAATTTTATTTACTTGACAATTAAAGAATCTCTTTTCAAACACAATTTTAGCATTGAAAGACTACGTGAATCTCTTAATTATTTCATACGACTTTTTGTATTTTTCTGGTTACAGAAAATGTAAAAATTAGTTTCGCTGTAAAAAAGATATCAAAGAGTGTATATTTCGTATCACTTTAAACGGGGTCATTTTTCAATGGGGGTCATTATTTTATAGGACTAACATATAAAATAATGACCCCTTAGGACCCTTTTTCTACAAAAAATGATTTTTTTCTACGGGTGGGGGTCATTTTTTGTCGTTGAAAAATGACCCCCCGGTCATTATTCGATGGGGGTCATTATTCGTCTTTACACCGGCCCTTAGTATCATTGAATTTGTGTCTTCTGTTAACTTGAATATTTTGCTGTCAGATGCATATATGGCTGCAAATTTAGACAAGTACGCGGTACATAGATTCTTTGAGCAGCGAGGATACTTAGTAATGCGACAATGGACCCAGGCCCCGTGAATTGCATGTAACCATATTGCATCAAAACACAATCTTAAATTCATTTTTTTAACAGCGTAATTTCTTTTTTGCATACAAATATCATATGAAAAGAATGTTTCAGAGCTCACTGTCACATCAAGACATTCTAACCCCATCTCCAACCAAATCCCACCCGCATAAAAATACTGTAGAAATTAATTACATTTAATACATCTAAAAATACCTGTACATTCAGTTGTAGCTTTGAAAATAGTTAAACAATTAACTTACAATCCAGTGATAAGTATCATTAAAACAAGGTATATCTACAATCTTTCCATCTTGAAACTGGCGTTGTGTTGCACATGTTTCAATTGGACTCTCTGAAAAGAATATCTGTCATTCAAAAGGAAATGATATAAAAATAAAACATAATTGAATCAAAATCTGTCCTCAATTAAACCCAATGAATTCGTATTTGGAAGGTTTTACAAAATTTATTTCTAGTTCTCTTCGTCTTTCAATCAAGATTTTTTTTTATGTTCACGTGTTATTTAAGCCGATATACAACATTTATGATATATTAACTTGAAAAGATTAAAGGTACTGTCGCTGAGAATCAATTGACCAATATGATGTTGATATGTCATTTAGAAAAAGTCCCTGGTATCAATACTAGTGGTATTGAATAATATAAAATTGCATGATATTGAGGGAGACATAAGGTCTCCCGAACATTCATGCAATAGATTATTATTTTACCGAATTAAGATAGGGTTCCTCGTTGGTTTCTGACTATAATATTCAATTATATTTGCTTATATCTCTTATATAATTAGATGGAAGAGATTTAAAAGATCATATGTTCTTTTCTAATCACAATTGAAATTTAGCAGGTAATATTTCATTTGCGGAAAAGTTGCCTATAAAAATAGCTTCTTATCTGAGTCTCAAAATTATTATAGAACAATGAATTTAGTTATATTTTTTTACACAATCAAAGACTTCAAGAATTCTTCAAATTTTACTTAAATATTGGACTGAAGTTTTAAAATATATCAAATGAATATGAATTTCCCCACAGACTACAATTATAGCTTTTAAAATCTTCCAATTTAAGTAACGATTTTAGCCAAAAATCCGTAAAAAGTTTTTTCTCATAGTTAACGATCAAAACTTTTTGTTTTTTATATTATTTGTATCTCTATATGACTTCTTTACTATATGTGAAAATAAGAAAAATCTAAATATAGGGCACATATAAAAATATTCTGATCCGCCAAAATAAATTTTTGTTAAATTATTTATGTCCACATGTCAAGATTAAGTTATATCAATTGAATCATGATCAGCATTGATTACATCAGGGTATTTAAAATAAAAACAACATATTTTATAGCTGAAAAGTATATTTGTTAAAAAATGAGTACTAGTTAGGTATACTTTTGATAAATGAAATTACTTAAACTTATTCTGACCTGTAAAACCTTAAAGTAGTAGTTGATTCAGACACAGGAGTGGGTATACCTATCATTTTTACCGAACGTTTTAGTAAATTAAAGAAAAACTTACACGTATATAGTCTATTTATTTTTTTTTAAATTTATTGTAAAGTTCGGTAAAATTGATAAGTACACGTTGAGTTCCTGTGATTTAGATAACAGTATAAATCACTTTGCAATACCTGTCATTGTGGTTGATTTGAAGACATTGCTGGTTGTCGAATCCATTAGCGCTGCTGATTTTGAGACTGTTTCGGTATTGCTTATATTATTTTCTAGTAATGTTACGGATGTAAAGGTACTGCCCGTTTGGGTATCGCTATGATTTGATAATACAGTTGCACTGCTTGTTGTGATATTACTTAGCATTGTTGCTGTATAGATAGTGCTAGTTGAATCGGTTGGCGTTGTTGATGTAGAAATACTGTTAGTTGTATCTGTTGGCGTTGTTGATGAAGAGATAATGTTAGTTGTATCAGAAGGCGTTGTTGATGTAGAGATACTACTATTTGTATCTGTAGGCGTTGTTGATGTAAAGACACTGTTAGTTGTATCTGTTAACTTTGTTGACGTAGATATACTGTTTGTTGTATCAACTGACGTTCTTGATGTAGAGATACTGTAAGTTGTATCAACTGACGTTGTCGTTGTAGAGATACTGTAAGTTGAATCGATTGGCGTTAATGTTGTAGAGATACTGTTAGTTGAATCGGTTGGCGATGTTGATAAAGAGAAACTGTTAGTTGTATCGACTGACGTTGTTGATGAAGAGATACTGTTCGTTGTATCGGTTGGCGTTGTTGATTTAGAGATACTGCTAGTTGTATCAATTGACGTTGTCGATGTAGAGATACTGTTCGTTGTATCGGTTGGCGTTGTTGATGTAGAGATACTGTTAGTTGTATCGGTTGACGTTGTCGATGTAGAGATACTGTTAGTTGTATCGGTTGGCGTTGTTGATGTAGAGATAGTGCTAGTTGTATCGACTGACGTTGTTGATGAAGAGATACTGTTAGCTGTATCGGTTGGCGTTGTTGATGTAGAGATACTGCTATTTGTATCAATTGACGTTGTCGATGTAGAGATACTGTTAGTTGTATCGGTTGACGTTGTTGATGAAGAGATACTGTTAGTTGAATCACTTAACGTTGTTGATGAAGAAATACTGTTAGTTGAATCAACTGACGTTCTTGATGTAGAGATACTACTATCTGTATCTGTAGGTGTTGTTGATGTAGAGATACTGCTAGTTAAATTGGTTGCCGTTGATGATGCAGAAGTACTGCTAGTTGTATCAACTGACGTTGTTGATTTAGAGATACTGCTTGTTGTATCGGTAGATGTTAATGTTGTAGAAATACCGTTAGTTGTATCGGTTGACGTTGTTGATGAAGAGATACTGTTTCTTGTATCGGATGGCGTTGTTGATGTAGAGATACTGCTTGTTGTATCAATTGACGTTGTCGATATAGAGATACTGTTAGCTGTATCGGTTGGCGTTGTTGATGTAGAGATAGTGCTAGTTGTATCGACTGACGTTGTTGATGAAGAGATACTGTTACTTGTATCGACTGACGTTGTTGATGAAGAGATACTGTTACTTGTAACAACTGACGTTGTTGATTTAGAGATACTGCTTGTTGTATCGGTAGATGTTAATGTTGTAGAAATACCGTTAGTTGTATCGGTTGACGTTGTTGATGAAGAGATATTGTTAGTTGTATCGGTTGACGTTGTTGATGAAGAGATACTGTTAGTTGTATCGGTTGGCGTTGTTGATGTAGAGATACTGCTAGTTGTATCTGTTGGCGTTGTTAATGTAGAGGTACTGCTAGTTGTAATGTCGCCTAACAGTGTTGTTGCAGTATCGCTTTGCGTTGTTGATTTAGAGGAAATGCTAAGCATTTTATCGTTTTGTGTTGTTAACGTCGAGAAACCCATTGTTGGACTATTGTAAAAGAATGTTGATGTATACATACTATTAATTGAAGAATCGCTTAGCTTTGTGGGTGTAGACGTGTCATTGGTTGCAATATCGCCTACCGTTGTTGATATAGACGTTACGCTAGTTCTGGCTTCGCTAACCTGTGACAAAAAATATTATATGCAAAACGTGTTTTTAATCTAAAAGAATAGACAGTACCAGAGAAGTACATTAACATTAAATACCTTGCTATACCGAAGACATTCGTAGAAAGTATTATTTACAGAGGTTCCCTCGTAAAAACTCCCATTCCACAGACGGCAAAGAATACCACCACAAACTTCGATTCCTTTGCAATTTTCCATTATCATGCATTCTGATCCACACTTCAATCTTGGACTCTTCTTTTTTGGCAGAAAAAATTCGCGGTAGATACTAGAATTCTCTATTTTTGAAGTCGTTTCCACATACCTGAATTTGTTTTCATAAATATGCGTAAAACAGATTGAAAATTTCAGAACTAAAACTGTCATATATAAAATCATTGTAAAGCGTACACAATTTGGACTGATTTTTGAGACCAATTGAAAGTACTCTTTGTTCATACGTATCTGCCTTGCGTATGGTATTCTTTTTAATGTCGATTTTAAGGAGAAAACATTTTATCAGAAAATCAATTATCTCTTGCACTTTTGTTTCCATCAATGCCCAAAAATTGTTGCATGTATAAAAAAGTTGTTTCAGATAAGTTTCATTCTCTTTTTCTAAGGCTACATAAAATCAATTCTTCATGTCTTTGTTTGATGCACTTAAAATTTATAACAGAGTTGCAGACTCTTAATGAAGTGTCTGTGCTTCTTCAAATAAAATTTCAATCATTCGAAAGAATCCTTAACCTAGATATTTTAAATACAATCTCAATCTTTTGTTAGAATCCTTAACAAAAGTTTTTGTAGTTGATAGCATGACACTCGTGAATTGAAATTTAATTGGCTTTCTTTTAAAAGTAATATTGAGCAGGATGTTAAGCCTTACCTATATATAAAACGCTACTGAAAGAGACCTCACGAATAATTCGAAAGTATGTTTAGATGATTAATAAAAACTTGATTGATGTAATTATAATATCTAATAGGATTGAAAGTTATTTTTTCACAGATTGTTTTTTTTATTTTGAATATGCAGATGCAAATGCCTTTCATGGTCTATATCTGTGACACAATAAATGAAGATTTCGGAAAAGTTTAAAGTTTCATTGGAGGTTCGTGTTTGCTCTGCTCCAATTTTATATTCATTTGTATATTGGACTTTTGAGCTTACCTCCATATTTCATGAAGCTTATTCAAATCTTATTATACAATGTGGTACTTTAGTTAAATATAGGAGAAAACAAATTGTTGCTCTCATTAAATAATAACTTATGTTCTGTTTTATTAACCCAAGTTTGCACTTAAATCTTTATTGCGAATTCTTGACTTTCGTGCTTTTGAAGTGGTATTTCATAAATAGTGAAGTCATTTAAATTTTACGTAAATGTTTTAACGGAATTTCCTTGATATAAAGGGTCATGGTTTAAAACCTCAAAGTGCAAAAATACAATATGTGTTACACGTATCTCTATTTCAAAGTAGTACAATTCAAAGTAATTCAGTATAATTTTAAACAACAAACGAGCAATTAAGAATATTATAAGAAATTGACAAAAACTCTCTGCTCTAATTTGGACTGCGAGCTTGGCAACTTTACGGTAATTTTACTCTCACACGCTCATGTACTCGTAGTATGCCTAATGTTTTTAGCATGTTCACGCTTGGAAAATGTAGGTAGTGTTTTTTCGATACTTTTTACAAACATTCATGTGTACCAAACTAGCTGACTTCTGTATATTCTATCCTAAATAAAAAATTCGTGGGATTCATTGGGCGGGGGGATTTGTTGGCTTTGGATTAATACAGCTACTCTCAGCCAATAAGACTACCGTCGGAAGGGTTGAATGATAATCCTATGAGAAAGATAAATGCCCTGGTAAACTCAATGCACAGAAAAATCAAGTCTATTACTGATGTGCAAGGTAGATTATGAGAATTTTTATTTTTTTATTTTGGGGGGCTTCGACATATCAGTTTCAATAACTCAGGAATTATCAGTCAAAGTCACACAAGATTTTGGTAACTTGTTGATTAAGGATGAATTTAAATGTATGATAACAATACTGGAAAACATATTCAAATAATTTTTTTAAATATAATCCAATAGTTTAATATACGTTTTTTTTTCTTTTCAGTAAATAACAATTACAGAATTTTTGAAATGTTGACTTTTAATGAGTTTTCTGAAACCCCTGTTTCCTTTTCTTCAGTAGTCTGCCATTAAAAATTAATCTTGTTCATGCATATACGTAAATGTAACATTTCATGTATATTGAATAAGGATGGAGACATAAACGCAACACAGTGGTGTTAATTGAATATTGTTACATAAGTAAGGCATGTTAAGGATGTGAAAAGCTAGTTTAATTCAATTGTCACAACTTTAAGCTGATAATTATTCGTTATTGGCTTCAGACATTAAATCATCCAGGAACAGATCTGGCAGACACTGCAATTAGATTTATTAGTTTTCTTTATTGTTCCAACTTTCTGATTGGCTCAAACTAGATCACATGATCAAGTATAAAATGTGTTAAAGACTGGGTGTTTCTATTTTAGACCAAATCAAAATGCTTCTATTGTTTTATTATTTTTACAGTTTTTAAGAAATGACTAAAAATCCTTCATTTAAATACTCAATACCTTCTCTTCGTGATCGGTATATATGCTTTCTCTGAGGTCTATATATCAAGGGACTGACCTCATCAAAAGGCTATAATTGAAGGTTATTCTTAATTTCCCTTGGATAAATCGAGTCGATGTTAGATTTGCATCGTTAGGTCATTGCAACACTAATAACATAAGAAAAATTGGAATTATTTGCTTCTTTGCGGTGTTATCATGGACACAATGTACCAGTGGTTAAAAATAATTTTGCTGATTTACATATTACCGTTATTTAATCAAGAAACATTCAGTATATGCCTCACCTTTAATATTGCTTATCTAATACACATTTTCTTTTCATTCAAGATCATAATAATGAAGTTGGTCGTGTGCTGCGACCGAAATCCAAGTGCATCCGAACTATACAAAAATGATCGTGATAATTTGTCATGAATTGCTAAATATTCCCTACCTAGTTATCAAGAGATAAAAAAAATCAAATTAATAGACATACAATACACATTGACACTGGCACTAATAGGAACTTCAGATTCGTTGCAGTAATATTATAGGGATAAAGATTATAGCATGCACTTTAAACAGAAAAAATCTTTTCATTATACGCTCACAATATCGAGTTGAATGGATGAGGAATATCGGTTGGCGTATTTATATCGCACACATTATTATTAATCTTTATCACAAATTTATTTCCAAAAAACGATGTTTTTTTAATACAAGCTCATGTATAGTTATGTTGTGGCTTTTATGCTGCCATAATAGTAGTATTTAAACAGAAATACTATTCAAGTCCTTTCTCTAATTTTTATATGGTCTATCCCTGTCAGCAATTGAGAAATTTCCATAAATTAATAAGCGCACATATCTAAAGTCATATCTTAAAATATCAAAGTGTGTCTTTTTTATGCAATCCTTCAAACTATGGCAGACACTAAGGATTTAAAAAAAAACCAAACATATCAGGGAATTCACAATTTTTCCAGTTAAGATTTCAACAATTGCTAGACCATTTTAAAAGCAGAATACAAGTAGATAAGGAATGTTGAAATTTTGTGGTAAGTGTAGCTTGTGATCGTACTTAGAAGTTCAATCTTCTAGGAAAAACAGAAGAATTACTTCACATATTTATCAAAGTATTGATTTTATAAATACTGATTGATTGACAAAGTAATGATTTGATAAAACAGGCAATTGATTCCCGAAACGAAGCGGTGGTGCTGATTGGCCATTTATTCAATGAGAGGCTTGGAATAATAATTTACTTACAATGTACGAAACCTTTAAAAATAATTTTGCACTGAAGAGGAATCTATTTTATTTAGTCATAATCGTGCTGATGCCTCAAACATCATAATAAGAGGTGGGATCAGGTAAGATGGAATAAACATTTCCCACTCGACCGGACAGATCTGTCGTATGCTTCCTAAAATGATTTTTCGCGTACGTGTAAAACACAATGGTTAGAACGTAAACTCTGGAGCCATAGAGTAAAGGGTTGATTTTTGCGTCATAGAATGTAGAGACCACTTCTTCAGACACAAACTGATATAAACTGCGTTCTCTGTTGTAGTAGGTACTGACGCCAAAAAGATTTAAGCAACGGTTTTAATTAGGGATGTCAACGAATATTCGAATATTCGAATATTCATTCGATGAGTTGATATTCGACTATAAATTTATGATTCGAATATTCGTTTTTAAGTATACAAGCATTAAAAAGGGAGAAAAAACCTTGCAAGTTTTATTAGAAATTGAATCAAGTTTGTACAAAATTATAAAATCACTCCTCTTGGATTACCTTAAAGGTGTGAAGAGTGTATCTATTAGAGTAATTTATTTACTTGTTCACTTAATTAGTGGTATAATAGTTTCCAGTACTAACAATCAGCTTGTATTGTTGTTAGGGCACAGTTTTACAGTCAACACACGGACCCCTTGTTTACTAATATGTAAATATAATTCAAAATCATTATCAGGAAATTATAATTAGCAAAAAATAATTGCTTGTAATATTTCACCGTTAGATAACTGTTCTGATTTTGATTTAGTAAGACGATCAATTAACCTGGAACATACTAAAGAATCTTTTTGAATTTTCAAAAAACAATCATTACATTTTGGATGTATACTATTCAATATGTTTAAAAAATGTATATAATTGTAGTGCATTTACCGAATTCTACATGAGTTTTATTCCAGAATAATAGCATAAAACCTATACTGCTTGACAGGAAAGTGAAAATATGTATTTTATAATGCAAGGTGTATTTATTTTATCGAATATTCGAATATATTCGAATACTCCTATCGAATATTCGAATATCAATTACTGACAATTTTGACATCCCTAGTTTTAATCAAACAATTTTCGAGGAAACAGCATTCCTGTCCCCTACGTGATTTGGTTGATATTGGGTTTCCAAGTCAGTTGTTTTTTTATTTGTATGTTGTTTAACATCCCCCTCGAGAAGTTTTCACTCATATGGAGACGCCACCACTAGCCGGTAGAGAGCTGCAAATTTTGTCCTATACTCGGTGCTAACGGTCATGGAGCAGTGAGGGATATATTTTTTCAAACACCTACTGCGACACGGGACCTCAGTTTCTACGATCTTATCCGAAAGACCGGTCTCCATTTTCAACTGTGTTCAAGATATATTGAAATAAAGGTTTATTTATCTTTAAGGAATGAGGTGTAAGTAATCAGAATAATGTATGCATCTACAATCTTTAAATACACATACTGAAACACGTGAAACAAAAAAGCAAATGCAGGGTTAACTAGCATTCCTATCTAAGGTTTAAAATCTTTTTTAAAAATATACCCAAAGGCCCATTTGATTTTGCCTTATACATGCAGATAACGAATGGTATTCAAGCTCAAAAGTCCATTAATCAAACAAAATAGGAGCAGAGCAAACAGGGATCTCAAAACATCAGAGGTGGTATCAGGTGACATGGAGGAGTGAGCAGCCCCAGCCCACCGGTCACACCCGCTGTGTGCTCTTTGTAATGATTGGGAAGTAACGGGAAAATCCGTCGACAATTCAGAGTGTAAGTAATGGCCTAACAAAAACCATGAAAAACATTAGTCAGCATTTGACTTAATGATAAATTGCATTTGCTGACATGGTCATGGTATCGGCCACAGAACTTACGAAATGATGACTTTAAACAAGACTGCTGATATTCTTGTTTCAGCAACTTAAGTCTTGGTTGTCAATAACTAACCTCGTTTTAAAAATTGTTCATATGTTCTTGCTTATCGGATCAAATGAGAGATACAAACCCAGTATACAGGTGATGATGCTGCATAAGTAAGAAAAGTTGGCAATTGAAAAGTTATAGTCATCTCGTTTGTCATAATGTTTGGTGTAACTCAAATGACGATACCCCCTTGGTGTTAATTGAAAATTCTCATTATCTTCAATTTCTCCATCGTGAATCTGTCACAGCTTTGATTCTCTTTTGCATGGAATTCATCAGAGAGTTTATCCTTCAAATGGGGATGTATTTCAAATTTTTCAACAAGGCATGCCTTATTTGAAAGTGGCTAGCTTCGGTATTTCGAACCCTTTCATGAACTCAGTCCCACAGATCTTCAATAAGAAAAGGATGGAGTTGATGATAGAGACCAGTCGAGGTAGAAACAGGGATTTTTTTTTCGAGAATATCTTGGCAAATACTGGCTACATTGAGCCAGGAGGGTAACCAAACCGAAAAAAAAAATAGGGAAACGACACACATGCGCCAGTTAGAATTTAACCAGCCCAAAAACCCCAAATCGCGCAACCGGTTTCTTTCAGTTTAGGTTTGGGTGAATGTAATGATTGTGATATACTTCTATATTATTAGCAGTTTTTGTGTTGGTAAGTGGCGTTTGATTAATTTTTAAACTAAAATGATTGATATATGGGAATGAATAAACTTTAATATTTCACTGTGTTTCATACTTCCCCCAAAATATTTGTTATCAGACTAAATTATTCATTAAACCAAAGCTTTTCACAAATTAATCAATTAGTTCTCCATATTTAGCCTATTTATGTAGGGACAATTTTACATGCATTAATTAGTTTTTGCCATTTGCAAACAAATTTGACAACACTGTTTCCCATTTATTGATTTAAACAGCGTGTACAAACATTTGAGTAGTATTACTTCACAGTATGTAAGAAAAGTATTAGTTTGACAAAACTCAAGATTTTCTTCCCCTTTATAAAGGGTACTTTTTAGTTTTAAAAAATCAAAATGCTCCCTGGTTTGTTATTATCATTTTGCTTCAATCTGTATTTATACAAAAGAGAGTGTTGCAGAAACTCGCGATTATTCCCTATATATCAAAAGGACATTTAAATACCCTCCTTATGTCTAAATATAGTTACAGTTACGTAGAGGACTATGTTTACGGCGGATGTTTCCTGCTTGATACAGCAAAACACTTTCGTCATTTTGCACGAAAAAGGTTGGAACAACAAAAAGCACAATAGCTAAAGCAGCATTTTAAAAGATATACTGTAGACGTTGTGCGGAAATATTTTTCATGAAATAAAACTGCGTCCCATAATCACACTGTTGGTGCTACATCCAAGACATTTCATTTGTTTCAAATCAAATCTTGGCTACTAAGAGACCAGAATTATTCAAAATTGCAATAACTAAAGTATGTAAAAAATAAATTATTTAAACAATACAATAACTTCACTTTCCAAGACAAGACAAGGAAAACAATTCAATCCTGCATTTCTCATTTATATATAGTTATTACTCAATTAACCTCTTGACATTTTCTCTCTCTCTTTCAAAATATATAATTGCACTACCATTACATATGGGAAAAAAATAAGAAAAACAAAATATGCAAAAATGATCCATTTAAGGATTCGAACCCATTCTCTGGTAAAAGCACTAGTTGGAAGCCGAAGAGCATATCCACTAGACCATTTCGGACATGATAGATTTTGAGTGTTATTTAATGTTCACATTTTGCATTTCGTCTGGAGAATAATTTTTATTCAATTTTTGCGTTTTTCAAAAATGTGCCTCTTTGAAACAGAAATCGGAAATGACAGTTTTGAAGAAAATTCCTGTTTTCTTGTGTATATATTAAAATTATTCTGTTTCAAGTAGGCATTTTTTCAGAACAATGGGGATTCCCTATTTAAAAAAATCAAAAATCTTACATATTTTGCCGTTAGACTAATTTTCACATCATTTATTGGCAAATTGGAAGTCAATACGCAGGTATCAAATACTATTTTTCGTTGTGCTTTATACATTGTTGCATTTGAAAAAAAATTATACGAGTTTCTGCACAATAAAAATTATTCTTTTAATCTGCTACACATTTAGGGAAAATAACAAAAGAACTGCAACACCCTCTTTGACAAAAGAGCTTTTCCTTATACTTCGTCAATACTTTGGACTCTCGGCAGGTTAACAAATTTCCCGAAAATTTTCTATTCTTTGAGGAGCCTGATCCCATCACTGGAACCGTGTCTTAAGCTCTGTTCAAAGATTTATAGGGTTTGTAGATTTTCCAGATCTATCACTTTGCGCTATCATATCAATTTCCAGTTTTTTTTACATTGTTTACTAAGGGTATAGGTTCACTTTATGTTCTGTTTCTGTTTTTCTTCTGTCTGTCCGTGTATACTTGGACTATCTTCCTCTTTAAATTCTCCCCAGAACTTTCAGTAAGCTTTGAACAAATACTTTAAGAAGACCTGTAAAGTTGGAATTTAAAAAAGGGAGCGGAAAAGATTTTTTTGAATTAAAGATTTTAACTTTATCTTACACTGCTAAGAAATTCATAATTATGTTTTTGTAGACTCGCCGTGTAGAGAGCTGATCCTTACGTCACGGGTTCGAATCTACTGTGGGACTTGGAGACCAAGACCTCTGACGAGACCGTACATGTATAAATCCAGGACGCAGTAGGTGCTAGCAAGAAAAAGACCCCACAATGGCCCTGAGTGCCGAGTAGGACAAAATTGACAGCTCTCCGCCAGAAAGTGGTGGCGTCTCATATGAGTGAAAAATTCTCGAGAGAAACGTTAAACAAACAAACAAACAAAAATAAACTACAAAAAAAATAAGTTAAAGAATAATATGAGTATTTTTGTTGGTTTAAAATGCCCCTAACAGATATTTAAATGTAACTTCACATGTCTTGAATTATTAGGAGGTAGACAGCACAAATTATTGAAAAAAAACGAATATTTTTCCAATCAAATTGTTCGTAACAATCAGAGTTGAATTATTTGTATGATATTTAGATATCACACTATGTAATATAAAAAGAGGAATAACTCTACTCGTATTTGTAAAATAAGTTTGAAAGGTTGGGAATTGTATGGGCTTTCCAGTTTACTATTAATTTAGAAATCAAATCATATTTGAATATTTACTTGGTAATACCTGGAACTCTTGCCCTTTGTTAAAAGTAAGCATATGCTTTTTTTTAGATTAAAAGCTGTCTCTATAGTCACAGACATATTTCAAAAAGTTTTCTTTCTTCAAATTAATTATATTGATGTTGCTGACAATTAAAGAATATAAAAAAGAACGAAAATTTAGGAAACTATGAAGTTATGCGACCTTTTCTAACTTCTTACTATTCCATAATTATTCTATAGCAGGGTGGTCAAAAGTGTGTGATTTATTTATAAATTTTGGATATATGTAAAGCACGTAGTCTTAGTTAATGCAATTTTGTGTCGTTGTGCATTACATTTTTCAATGCATAAAAAAATCAAAGTAAAAATTGTGCGTATCTCTTTTTTCAAGCATAATAGCTTCAAAAACAAAGGGATTTCGGTAATGTCGCCAAAGCAAGAAGGTCACGCTGAGTAAGGGAAGGTAGAGTTAAAGCGCATATTTCAGCATGTTGGAAGCCTTGAATATAGTGTTTTATGGTCAAGGGAGTCCAGAGATTCAGGACTTAGATTTTTTGAGACCTTATGTGTGAAACGATGTTTTTGAAGAAGTCTTCAATCCAAAAAAGACATGAATTCAATGCCCTGTTCACACGGAGAGTTTAATTTGCAGTAAATTAATGCGAAGTTAATTAATGCGAATTAAATTGCTTTCACAAGACTGTTGTGAGTCATTATCAAAAACCGCAGAAAAAAATATTGGAAAAATCAACAAATTTCTTGCATTTAGAATTATTTTTTTTATCGTTACTATGAAACACATATCTGAAGAACACAAAAACACTTAACTCCCACCTGGAAATTATTTGATTTCAGAGTAAGAAGAAATCAAAATACTGGTTCACCTAAAATTTTGTCCTTCCTGTTACAGACACAATAATGCAAGTTTTACTATTAAGAGGTGGAAAAATAATTATAAAATTAGTTAAGCCTAGCTTGTGAAAGCATGGCAAATAAAAATTCAGTTATAATTTTTCAATGAAACAGGAGCAAATAATTTTTTCAATGATTTTAGAGAAAATTTTCAAATCTGAACATCATTTTGGTCAATATTTTCACCATTTTACAGTCGTAAAAGTTAGTATAAAAAACCACATTCACACATTTGATAAGAAATGGCATTTTATGCATGCATGTAGATTCAATCTTGTTACAATTACATATAAACCACATATTTTCATAATTATAATGCATGTAACAGGAAAGACAGGCCCGTAACAGGAAAGACAGTACTTTGCAATAGACATGTCTCTCCTGTAACAGAATCCTAAATTCTAGTTTAGAGATGATTGGAAAGTAAATATTGAATCAGTTTCAATCTGAAATCTGTTAATATATTATAAAGATATAGAGTAACTAAAGCAATTCCAGAAAAATATGACTTTGAAAGGTTTTTTGGTCTCTCAGTTAAAAAGTGTAACAGGAAAGAACAGAACATGCAACAGGAGAGAAATTTCTGTATATCTACATCATATTCTTTATTTTGTTAAACACATAATTTTTTCTTTCTTTCAAATCATTTATTCAATAATGTACAACATAACAGTGAGGCAAAACTTCCGCAGAAGCCCTCTGGTAATACTTCACCAGGGGTGCCAGGAGCTCCCTGGATCAATATAATATTATTTAATATATTTCCAATATATTTGAACACAGAATTTTTCACATTATGCTAATATATAATTATTGACTTCATTTTCATACATATACATAAGTATCTCAAAGAAAAATTTTACCATTTATATATATAGAAACAAAGTATTCGTTTAGCATCAATAGAAGCATGACCCTTGTTGCAGTGGAGATTGTGTAAAAAAAAGAAGAAGAAGAAGAAAGTCTATATCAATCTCACTGTAACTAGTATTTAGGGCCAGGTCACCCTAAAATACTGGTCTTTTTTTATGTTTTACATCTTAAAAACAGGATCAATCTGCAGAGTTTTGTGATAATAATATTAGATTATAAAAAACACATCAGAATGAATGAATTTTACAAAGACATGAAATTTTTTTCCTTACATACATAATTTTAATCATATTTTAAACATAAAGTTTCCAGAACCATGAAAAATAGCATAACAAAAACATATTGTGTCTTATAGTGGATTTAAAATTTGAATACATGTTCATGTATATATGGTTTATCACGGGAGCATATACTAGTATTAGAATCACAAGGAATTTTGAAATACATGATTAATTTTCTCTTTGAAATTTGTCAAATCATGTGATTGCAAAAGTGAAAAATTCGATTTCATTTCATTTTTGAATGCGTTTTTAATGCTGAAATCAGTTATTTTTAAATTCTCATATTTAATTTTATTTCTTGTTTTCCATATGACCCATTTATAAATACATATTGAAATGTTAACAACGTTTCTTTGGGTTTGCGGTTCCTTCAAGTAGCCTAATGTTATTGTTTGTTGGTTAATTTGTAAAGTTCCATTTAGTTGCAGCACATTTTCAATTATATCTTCTAGTAATTTAAGTGTTGTTTTAACTTTTGTGCAATGGAAAAGAGGTGTTTGTTGATTTTCTTTATGATTTTTACAAAGGTTGCATAAACCATTGGATAGTCCGATTTTACATAATTTATCTTCAGTATACAATATATTATGCACGCATTTCCATTGGAATTCTTGGATTTTATTTTTAACTTTCAATTTTGAAATACTCTCCCAAACTAAGTTCCACTGTATGTTATTTTGGTAAATATTTTCCCATTTTTCTTGACATTTTGGAATAATTGTCTTGTTTAATATTTTTTCTATGTTCTTTAACTTGATATCTTCAAAGGTTTCCACTTTATTAGTATCTCTTTTTATAAGTAAATTATTATTCAATTTATAAGGGAGTTTTGTTTCGCTATTTGATACTGAGCTGTTACTGTTAAACACATAATTTAATTAATCCTGAAAATTTACGCTGGTGTTCCCAAATAATGATTAAACTTTACGTTAAAGTTAAGATAGGAACAAATAGAGTATGAAAATAATGAATATGTATGACTGTTACAGGAGAAACTTTTCCAAAATACACAGTATTGTAATAGTTCAAAACAATGTTACATGTTAATTAGATATAACATAGAATAATTGCTGAATTACAAGTAAAATGTAAAACAAAATAGGATTTACATTAAGAAAATTGCTTGCCTATGCAAATATTGGCGTGTACAACGTAAAGGAAGTACACTGAAAGACACTAGAGTCTGAAAAAGATATTTAATCTCCATTTAAAAGAAAAACATGGATTTAAGAGAGCCATCCTCCTTTTGCCTGTATAATTTTCTTTTACCTTTCTTTAGAAGAAAACTTTCTTCTCTGTTTTTCTAAATATAGAAACATAAAATATTACCTGGTAGTTCAAAAAAGTGTATGTTTCTGGCAAGTTGTTTGATTAACTTGAGAATTTTCCACTGTAATTTGGAAATGGGTCCTAGCTAGGTCATCAAAATTGGGAATTTAATTTCATTTTATCACTGATTGGGAAATTAAATCACATGGCAATTTTCAACAAAACAAAACAAAAACAAACAAACAAACAAAAAGAAAAAAAAGAAACAAAAAGAAACACTCATGATGTTTAGTATAGCTTACCGTATTTGAGCCAAATGCTCAGATGAGCTTTTCTGATTGAGATTTGTGTTTTGTTTGTTGGTGTTAACTTAATTGTTATTGTTTTCTTAAACTTCTCACATTTTTTTTATCTTGGTCATTTTAACTATATTTAGCACAGAATATCTTATGAAAAGGAAATTTAAATTGTTCAAATGAAGGGTCACACCCTCTTCCAATAGATAATTAAGAAAGAATGAAATTCTTTGACAGGTCATTTAAAAAAGACCAGAAAAGATAAAATTTAAATATAAAGCTTCATGACATAGTGTAGATTAAAGTTTGTTCAAATCATGAACCCTTAGGGTAGGGTATGGCATTATGAATGATCAAAATATCACTGGCGTAAGTTGAGACACATATCAACAAATCTCTTTTCAGGAACAGCAAACCCTTGATAAGGACGTTAAACAGTATACAATCAATCAATCAATTAATCAGTCAAATCTAAATAAAGGCATTTATACTTACTGTACATTCTAATTTGTTCAAATCATGATCACTGGTGTAGGTTTGGCATCTATTGGTTAATTTAGAGTTATATTGGGGGTACAAATAATTATGAAAAATCTTTAAAAATCTTCTCATTACATGTAGCAAAGCCATGATCAGTAATAATAGATAAACCATACAATTTTGACTGTTTTGTGGTGTTTTGTAAATTATACCATGGTTTGGGTTTCATGACCCTGGGTTTAACCTCACGAGACGAATGACCCTCGGGAATTGGGCCTAAATTCCAACCTAAACAGGGCAGTAACAAATCCCTTAACCTGAGTGAGACTTTTATTTTAGAGATGGAAAAATATATACTGCCTATAGCTAAGAACCATTATTTATTGTGTCATTCCTGTTAAACTGAATTAATAAATAAAAAATCATATATTGAATTTATATTATACTGTGCTTATAAGAAAAAAAGTTCTCAAAAATTGTTTATTTTAGAGCAATGCCCGTCTTTCCTGTTACAGAATCATATTTAGAAGTCCTTCAATATCAAAAATTATCTTTTCATAGTTGAAAAAAGAATAAAAAATAAAATAATTACTACAAAGTAATAAAATGACAATAATATTAAATCTGACAAATTAATAAAAGTCCACATTTTTTTCTGATTTAAGCAAAATTTGTCCGTACTGTTACAATATGCTATGTCTTTCCTGTTACAAAATCACTTTTCATGTTTCAATTAACAATTAGAAACAATGAATCCTTACTCAAGGTGTATTTGTGTTACTTACTTCAATTTTAATAAAAATCATGCAATAAATTTCTTGGTTAGTGATGAGATAGGTCTAAAATCCACATTTTATTTAATGTTAGTCTTTCCTGTTACAAAAATTGTCTTTACTGTTACAAATTAACACGTAACAGGATGGACATATAACAGGGTAGACAATTGTTCTATATTTGGTCATTTATTTTCCTTATTGCTTACCATATAAGCTGATGATGCAGTAGGTTTGAATCAAAATGTTTATGTTATTTTGTAAAAGAAGTTAAAATTGTTTCACTCCATTGTTTAAGCTTTATTTCAATGTAACATTATGGACGTCATTTTTTTCTACTGTGTAAATCGTAGTTATATTTTTGACATTTTATTCAAACTTATCAAATTTAAAAAAATTACATTAACAACCTAGTATCATGTAAATGTAACCAAGGCTAATGTTTAGTATGAAACCCAGAAAAGTTAATTCTAAATATTTCTATTTTCTTGATTTTCATTGGTGTAACAGGAGATACAAAAATTCTTTGGACACACCTTTTAGTCTTCATATTTACAAGATTTGCTTATTTTAGACAATTTTAGTGTTTTTTTTGCATTTATTATTAATTGTTTAAGGCATACAAGGAAAAAAAATGAAAAGAAAATTAACAACATATGCCATAAAACACTTTTTATTTCAATGGAAAGGAGTGTTTGACATCACAAAATGTGCTAATTTGAGCTATTATCAATGTATTTTTTCTTTAAATATATCACACAGCTATTAAATTAATATTCTGCCAACTACAGAATAATGTATTCTAAATAGTGATGTGAAAATTTATATAATTTTTACTTCATATACTTTTTTATCGGCTTGTGACCAAAATTTTGGCGATTTTTGATAATGACTCTTAAACGAAATAATCTAATGCGAATTAAAATTTTATTTCTACAAAAAGGCTATTCAGTAAGGTTTTTATGACGTCATTTGTAAATCACGTCATGTATGCAAGGCCATCCATTTGCTATTATAATCAGATGGTGGCTACAGGTAAACATTTTAGCGATTAATATACTTTTCCTTGATTTTTTAACCAAATATAACATAAATACCTACATCTAACCACTAACATTTGTCTAGTGACTTAATCCTGGCCTTAGGCATGCGTAAAAAAATTATTCAAATTAGCTTCGCTAAGCGTTCATACGGAGCTAATGCGAAATAATTTAATGCGCAGTAAATTCATTTGAATAAAACCAATTTGAATTTAATTCTCCGTGTGAACGCGATTCAAAGTAGATTCGCAGTAACTAACATTTAATTCGAATTAAACTCTCTGTGTGAACAGGGCATTAAAACAATTGCAACTAAACAACCATGTCCCCCAAGAAGTAAAACACAGCCTGTATATTTTGAAGAAGGTACGGTTTGAGCTTTATTGTGCCCTAAAAATTAAATGTTCTTAAAATGTTATAAAATTGGCCTTAACAATAGTTGAGTAGATGAATATGATAACTCATTAAAGAATATGGCATGATGGAGGACCTTTCTGCAAATATGACGTCAACAATTTGGTACATTTCTAAGTTTAATGCAGAAAAGCCTCAAAATGACTCATTTCTGTGCTTATTTTCCTTTAGAAAATCGTGGCTTCCACCGTCGCCCACTTTACTTTTTGGATTTATTATGTAATCTGGCCCCAGGATCATGAAACAAACTTAGACTTAATTCAAAATTTGCAAACAACACTTTTCTTAATCAATATTGAAACACATTTTAATTTTGATCTAACTTGATGACTTCCACAACATTTAAGTACGAAATGAAGATTTCGACTTAAGCTTAATTAAGATGTTCCATGATCCCGGGGCCTGCTAGGAAAAATCACATATCTCAAAATCTTTATTGGCGATGGTGGCAGCTAGCATATGATTTCTGATAGAAAATTACACTGAAAATTGATGTTTTCTGCAACTTTTTAAGAAAATACGGCAAAATGCACACGTTAATGACGTCACAATTAGCATTTAGGAGGTTATATGAGAAAAACGATTTGTGTATTCTTACTGCAGGGAATTCCTATGATTCAGAAAGAATGAATTTTGATTTCTTATATCAATTTCATATTTTAGAAAAATCTAGGGCTTAATTTGAATTGAAACTGTACCTTGTACCAATGATCTCCATTAGAGTGTGCGTAAAATAACATTAGTAAATGAAAAGCAAATACCAACTTAGGCTTCTTAGAATGTCACAGAACAATGCAGAATAACCGCCAAAATATCGCAGAAACCCAGGGGCAATAGCATCTATAAGAAGGAACCTCGATATTCTTTCCGAAGAAAGAAAAACAAGCCTGAGATTGTTACCCATGTACAAAGTGGTTGAGAGGTTGATGTCATCACAACCTCCTCACATAAAAGCCAAACCTCATTCAAATCAAAGTAAAAATCACAGGCACCTTAGGGCTGGACCCCCACCCCACCCTCTCTTTTAATTTTTTCTCTTTTTAAATCTAGGGTCGACACACCTTTTTCCCATTTTGGTAGTCTAATATGCACGTCTTGGTATCGATAATGTAACCCGTTTGTCTTTAAAAGCCGTCTTTAAATATATCATTTTCGACTGATAAATAAAAAAATCTGTTTATGTATCAGTCGAAAACGATACATGATAAACGTTTTATAGAGACAGAAGGGTTACATTATCGATATCAATTAATGCTTTTTGGACTATCAAAACGGAGAAAAGGTGTGTGGAATACAGATATAAAAAGAAAAAAATAGGAAAGGGGGGTTTCAGCTCCCAAGTGCCCGTGGCAAAAATTTCAGGAAATGCCACACAACATATATATTGAACAGTGATGGATACAAAAACAAAAACGGACTAGTAGAAATTGAACACCTATCAGCTGAACACCACAAAACAACATTTCTCACACAGAGGAATTGGTTTATAGGGATTTTTCAAATATATCAAGATTGTCTTCATGAAAACAATTTGAGGAAGATTAATTGAACATATTTAAGCAGGGCTTGTTAATATGGATACAAAATAAAAACTGCTTACATATTTATTACTCTCGACATGATTAAATTTGGAAGCCGTTCTTATTTCTTTAGCTTCCGTTTCGAGTTGTGTTGAAATATATATTGTTTTATTCAAATGTGATTCTGACCAAAGTCTCATGATTAGTTTTATATGGATATATAAAAATATTTGTATTTGAATAAAAATAACTAATATTGATACAGTACGTTCGGTTTTAAAACTCAATTACAAGGGAATTTCGGTTAAAAGGATATTATTTTCAAACCCGGACAGGTCTTATCACTTATATTCCTTGATTTATGAAATTTTTTTTATCTAAACTGCATATTAAAATCAAAGTACTGAGAGTACTGAAAACCGAGTTTTAATTACTCGAGTGTGTCTGATCTGAAATTAGTACATATTTAATTTTTTTTTCCTTTTGGCCATTGATATTCACAGGTAGAGTTCATATGATAATGATTAACAATATCCCATTTGCCAATTATTAAAATTTACAATCAAGAATCTAACTTTTAGACCCCAAGATAGGACTTAAGTGGTCTTTTTTTTTATGAAAATACATTTTCAATGTATACCTTTCTGAAAATTGAGCTCGCAATGGATATGCATGTGAACAGTGTACTTTGAGTGATTTTGCTGATTAATACAGGCACATAGTATTTATCTTCGCTAGTCAAGGGTTTTCGGTCCGCACCGCTCCCCATAAACTAAAGAAATCTGTCAAAAACTGTTGTCATACATACCAGAAATTTTACAAATTGTTGTTTTTAATGTAAGAGAAAAAATAAAATCATCTTCACTTTTGGCACACATACGTTTTTGACATCTTCCCTGATATAAATTTGAAATTATCAGTTGTAAGTCACCTTTGCTGTATTCGGTAAAACTTCTTGTTGAATTCTTTTTTTGAAGCAGTTTTTGCATGTTCAGATGAAAATAGAATTTTCTTGGACTTTTTGGTGGTAGGGCTATGGACCAGCAGCTTCTTTGGCTTTCTTGGAATTGGTGTATGGACCATTGTTCTTTAAATTCCATTTGCTGATGGGGACATGTTGCTACCAGTGTCTCTAACCTGTACACATAATTCAAGCAAATCTTGAATCTTAACTTGAATACATTACTTTCACAACAACATGTATTGATATTAATGTTAACCACTTAATAATTCAAGGTTGATCATAATAATCATTGTAATGGTCACGTTTTTGACATAAAAGGACATATTTGGGCCTATCGATCGTCATTAGGATCGAATCCCACAACTTTGAATAATTGTTTTTGTGGATGGAATGTCTTCACATTTATTGTTCTTCACTGTTTTTAGATAACAGCGAAGAACATATCTCGCAGTGGGCCTCCGCAGCTTCCATTTTTCACAGCGTAAGCATTTCCTAGATAACAGGATTCGAAGGCTTCTCAAAAGTTCAAGGTCGCAAATTGTAAACAGCATATCGGCCAAGGGTTTATGGGGAACAGTGCGGACCGAAAACCTTTGGCTAGCGAAGATGATAGTATCAGGGTTGTTAGGAATGTCACTATGATGGAAAATGTACATTTAAAAATTGATAAAGTCTTTGCAATCAAAAATTAAATTAAACTTTTCGTTTCGCTCTTCATTAATTTACCGGGTATTTGTAATGAGCGACAGATTTACAAATAACAAAACGGTGGTCTGTCTTTAATTAGATTGTTTCTTCATTATAGTGTAGCATATCAAAATTACGGAAATTTGGCAATGTATCAATCAAAATCAAAACGTGATTGTAAGGTCAAAAGGAATAGAACTCTCTGACTTTGACAATTTTCCTTTTTTCCCTTTTAAAACAATACTACAGGCCTATATTTATCAGTAAAAAATATTCATTTCTTGTCCTATAGGAAATCACCTGTATGAAATTGATAAATATCTAATTTTTAAAGTTTAGAAGCAAGGACTAAATAACTATTTCTGAAAATATTCTTTATTTAAATCACCTTTACACAAAATGTTAACAATCATGATGATTTTTGTTCGAAATTATTTACTGTCTGTAGTAGAAAGAAAAAATTAATATTCGCTGCTCTTCCAAAGATTGAGATGTTAAAAGCATTTGTTTAAGTATTAGATTTTGTTTATCGGAAGCGTCTGTTTCTATTTTGACGCTGTTTGGCTTTTCGTTTACTTTTCTACACTGTGCTATTTATAGTAAGGCTGTCGAGCATGATACATATATAGGTATCACACCGGTAATTGTTTTCACTATATAATTCTATATAGAATAAAAAATCGTTAAAAATCAGGTATCTGCTTACATGAAAAAATATTTAGCTGGAGGTGTTAAACATTTCCTGTCACATTAGCTGACACCAAAAAACAGGGTACCCACACGGCATTTTCGGACTTTTTCCATCTGCATACAGGGCTACCCTCAAATCCACGTGTTTTCACTTTGTTTATAAACACTTCGAGTGCATCACAGGAAGTAGCCTCCTATGCCCTGAAAAAAATAGTTCCTGTCAAAAACCTTTATTTATTCACAAAGTACATAAAATTTACTAGGCACAGGTACCAAAGTTGTAAAAATGGCTTGGAAGAAAATAGAAAAACGCCTCAAAAGAAAAGAAAATTAATTTATATGTATGGACCTACATTTGTCTAAGTTCATTTTGATTGGTCAATTACCGGTGTGATACCTTGAAGCCACGACTTTGTTTTCAGGCTAAAAATCCATCAGAATGTCCTGAAGCCCTTTGAATATATTTTAAGTTTTTTTTATTAAAATACATGGAAAAATGTCTCCATAAAACAGAAATGCTGATTTTTTAAAACAACTTTTAATGACTTAATCTGTAATTTTTAAAATGTAAATTAGTATACATCTTAAATCATTATAATAAAAATTTTTAATCTACAATTTACGACAACGATAATTTGAAAGTTGTAAAAACATTCATGGTTGTCGAACCATCATTCGGACGAATTTTATAGGTTCATACATATGCCAACGAAAAAAGAAGACCCCCCTCTTTTCATCCTTTTTGCTGCCATCAGTGGTGTACATTCCATTAAGATTTGCCTCCGTACAGTATGCATCATATGAGTACCACCAACCGCCACTGTAATCCACTGCACAATCTCTGACAGCCCAGTTATCATTATCTTTGTCATAAGTAGAAAAGAGACCAGGCCACATGCTGTCTATAAAACATTAAAAATAACTTACATGTAAATAATCCGATCAATCCTGCCTTGTTTCTGCAATGGGTTTTCTCAAAAGGAAAACTCTCCTCGACATTATGCAATTATCGAACTCATGGTACTTGTATATTGTGAAAGGCTATATATATGTATGGGTATTTTCAATAGATCTTATTAAAGAAAGAAAACAAATAATAAAAGACTATTTTTGAGAGATTTTTTTTGTAAAACTATCAAGAATGACTGGAACTATTTTTTAAAGAAAATTATTACCAATATCACACCCTTCCCTGCATACTATGTGAAGCCTATACTTATTTGCACTATCCTCTACTGAGAAATTGTATTCCACATATCTACACTCCATGTTCTGATCCATCAAATCTACCCTCAGGATGGAGTATCCAAAGCTGGATAGTTCATGTATGTACTGGTTACCTATAATGTTATAAGGATGCATTGTATTTAACATGATGTATTACTTCTAATCAAAAAGGACAAATTAAAACAGATTAATAAAAAAAACCCGCATTATTACAAACTTAGCCATGCACAAAAAAATATGTGATTGTAACAAGATTATTTCTGAGCATAGGTTTCTAAGTTATTTAGGACAATGTTTGGAGAGAACCATTTAAGGATTTTTTGCCATAGTAACTTAAATGGAGAATGTCGGATACTTTTGACATAAAATGATAATTTTGAATATCTGCTGATTAAAATGATGTATAAAATGTATATGTAGCTTTTATTGTAATTTATCTATCTGTCTTTAGAGTGTCATATAAAGTGAAACACCCTGTATTTGACTCGACAAAATAAATCGCTGGACGTGTTAAATATTCTACATGTTCATTCATATAGATGTTTTAATCTCAAAAACGCTTGTATTAGAAACGCTAATATATTCATCTATATGGTACCAAGTAACATTAGAGAATAACTATTCTGCATGACTTGAAAATGTAACTGTACTCATATATCATCGGGAAAGAAACGATTACATAAAACACAATTATACAATGATTGTAACTAGGTTCTTGTACATTTGTTGCATGACGTCACCTTGTGATAAATACACAATATGTTTTAATGTTTAAAATCATGTCGAATATTTATGGCAAAGGACACCCAGAAAATCCACAAAAAACAACAAAATGCACAAAAATTGAACGCTTTGATACAAACATCTTCTAAAAGTGCCCCTTACATATGCATAGAACATAATAAAAAATGATGATAGGAATTATTAGATATCACACGGATTTCTTTCCCTCCGACATTCCTATACATAAATTTCATGACTTTTCAATTGACTGATGAATTTTCAAGGGCATTACATGTCGGATCCAAGAACCAAACAGTTAGGTTGGAGGTATCGACAACACGTATTTTGCCATCAGTCAATAAATGTTATATATATATTGTATATTTTCTTTTTAGTTTACCCATTTCACGTTTCATATCATCTTTAATGAAAATGTAACCAAAATTTCATTTGATTTTGCCTCATAATTCATGAGTTATTGAAACTCCTACAACGATACATTGAGAAAAAGTTGGACTTCACGGAGACCAGTCAGTTGGGTTAATGTAATTGTTTGCGAAAAGTCTTGGCAAACCCCGGCTACATGTACATGGGGCCGGGGGTAAATACGCCGCGAAAAATTAAGCAAAATGTGCTCATGCGCCTCTGAGAGGATCACCAACATAAAGTTGAACAGATCAAAAATCCTATCCGAGCAAAAAAAAATCCTTCAATTTACAGGGAATATAATGAATATGATCTTGATTAGCTCTGTTTTGCGTCAACATTTTCGTCACGGTTGATTTGAAACCATTCAAGGCTCTCTATGGTGACGTTTAAGAAGTTTTATGGTGGGGATTTGCTAGCGACTGCACAGCAACCTGTTGTTGTCTCTATCCTTACTAAGGCAACGTAAAAGCCAGATCCACTGGCACTTCCGTCTACTGTTACAAACTTGCAAGAAATGCATATCGTGTATATAAATACTGAAAAACAAGTTGTAGGTTTTTCAACTGTCGCTAGAGGTCGATGAAAAGAACGATCACCCATTACCAAAACTTATTTAAAGTGGGTCCGATGAAGCTAACTGTTTTTAAGCATGTCGAGTTTCAGCTTTTTCCAACTATTTCGGCGAAATCCAATGGTTATAAAATTTAGTACAAGTGTTTACATATTTATCATGTAGGTATAGACAGTCTACACAATAATAAATCAATGAATTTTTATTAAACATATAAAGTGTGATATACCCCCTTGTCAAATTTGACCTGATTAATGATCGTCCTTCTTCATGCTCAATAAAAAGAATTAGATCATTACTTGATGCATTTAATTGTAGAAATGTCTATCTTTATAGATTAACTTAAATAACAATAATGTACACATGATATACAGGCATTAAATTTTCTTGTTCATAACAACTGTTGGAGAGAGTTAAAATCTTGAATATTATGTGTTCCCTATTCATTTGATCCCGTTATTTCAGGTAGCATGGAGACATTCCCGTTGTTTAAGTCAACCCTTAATAGTACCGAAGAATATAAGGAAACCTTTTGTGTGCATAACAATATCAAAAGAAGCAGCTTATATGTGAAATTATAAACGATAACTCATTAATGGACAACATCGTACAAATCGAATAATATTAATAATTTCTTAATGATTTGATCAATTGTTTGTATAGTTAAAAATCTTTTTTGAGAATTTCATATACCTATGATCTATGTATCAAACGGTTTTTACCATATGCGCAACTTGAAAAAATTGTTGAAAGGCCTTCAATGTGTATACCTCAAGTGCATGTGGTCAAAAAAATAGCGCATATTATGTAACCCTGCGTTTATTTTTCCTCTACGTATACTTTGAATCAAGAAATAGAGGAAAAAATATTTAAATTAAAGAAATTGATAATTTTGTCCTTTTCAGATGTTTGAAGTCAGAAAAAAATTGAAGAGCTTGTTAGTTACATATGAAAAAGGATTTCGAAAAAAAATGACTGAAAAAAATCGATGCTTTTAATTGGAAAGACAGATATCAGAGAATATATCTCAAAATCATGACATGTATTTTGAATACCAGTAAAATACCTTATCCCTACCCCCTCTTTTCGACAGAAGCTCAGGAAAATAGAAATCAAAAGAAGTGACATCTATCAAAGGATAGGCAGCTATAAACCTACCTAACCAGATTTCAGAATTCTAAGGATACAACGCTATTAACCATTTCAGAATTCAAAGGATACGACGTGCATATATACAGCTATAAACCTACCTAACCAGATTTCAGAATTCACGGATCCGAATCCATTCGCGTATTCAGTCCAATTTCTATAAAAATCAACTGATCCATCCAATCTCCTCTGAATAACCTGAAAATAAATTATATAAGTTTAATCAATAGTAGTACAGAAGCAAAAACTGAGATCTTATTCCCTTTTTTAAATAAAAATTTTATCTTTAAACTAACTAAAATTTGTAAAAATAAATTATTTTTCACATTATATTTAACAAAATTTAACTTTTCAACTAAATCACCGATATATGACTGAAATATTGCCGATCAGGCGGTAAACAATATCAATCGATCAATCAATTGTTATAAACTATTCAGTATATTTCTTATCAAGTGTGAAAAAGTTAGACATCTTATATATATTAATGGTTCAATGTCAATTCTTTCATTGTTCAGTTTATTTTTTTTTTCAATACGTATAACTTATGAAATTTAATGAAATATCTATACTTAAGAGAGCTATTCGAAAAGTTCGCAGACAATGTCGATTTTGATTTTATTCAACATACCAAAAGACAAAACCTAGCACGAAATTTTCCAAAGCCCTCATCGGGTTTCGAATCTGCAGTGTTGGTTCAACTTCTTACGCTATGACTACATGTATAGAGCAAGATCTCATCGTTGCAAAACATCACCGACTATATTGCCTCTAAGCAAGATTATAATTTTGATTTTTTTTTAAGTTTTATGTTTGACGTTCGAATATCACATGGAAAATGTATTGTACAGGCCATTTTCCACGAGTTTTTTTACTCAGTAAGCATCCTAACCCTAACTCCATCCTAACTACCCAGACCCTCCAAAGATTTGTTTGTAGCATTTCTTACATATAAAAATGCCTGCACATAAATTCGAAATTTACTTACAATCCAATCATAAGTATCATTAAAACATGGTATATCTACAATCTTTCCATCTTGAAATTGGCGCTGCATTACACATGTGTCAACTGGTCTTTCTGGAAAGAAACGTGTAACCTTTTATCTCATGAAGAAGTTCAGTTCTGATTATAAGTGTTGAATAAAAACTAATAAATAGGATTTGATGTCGCTTAAAAATCTCACCTTGACTTATTAGGGCTAAAGACCCATTAATCTAAATTCATTTTCTATATCCATTCCTTCTTACGATAATGGGTTTAATAAATTAATCTTGCCAACGTATAACGTCAAGTGTCACGTTAGGCGTTGGCACGATGGAGAACCTCGGGTTATAAGGTCTCATCCATAAGTCGTGCCACTGTTATTTCAAAATGCCGAGCGCTTAGCGAAAGAAGAGTTGCTACATGTATCTTTTTTTATCGTGATTCGAACATACGACCTTCCAATCACAAAGCAGGCGCTCTACCGCCTAAGCTTCCGTGACGGTTGATGATTATTACGAAGAACAAAGTTGATATTAGTTTTCAGGAACTTATTCATATTGACCAAATTTAAGAATTAGTAATGCCGACGGCAGATGTCGAGATTATCGTCGTTTACATGAACGTTTTGTGGACAATTGTGAACTTGAACGCGACAGATTTGGAGAGGTTGGCGTCATGGTCTGCGGTGCGATAAACCACCATTTTTGTTCGCAACTTGTCATTTTGAACGGGACCCTCACTGCCAGGAGGTATGTTGACGAAATTCTTCAAAATAGACAAAATAGACAAAGTAACAGGCTAATTTTTCTAAGGGACAATGCGCGCGCTAAAACGGCAAGATTAACTCATAGTTTTCTGCAAAACAAACGGCATTAATGTCCTCTTTTGGCCAGCTATGTCTCCAGACTTGAATCCCTTCGAGAATTTGTGGGACGAGCTGGGGAGACGCCAGTCTCAGCCCCAGAAGCCACAGGAGCCTTGTTGGAGGAGTTGCAGAATATTCATCAAAGGACTATTCGAAGTGTCTGCCAGTCAATGACACGTCGCATTCGCGCCGTCATCAGTACCAATGGAGGCCATTACCAGCATTTGTGACCAAAACCACATTTTTGTCGTATCCCTTCTTGATATTTTTATCAACTGTACCCATTTTGCGAACAAAATGATGTTAATAATTAAAGAATAGTTAACATTAAAAATAATTGAATATATGC
Source organism: Saccostrea glomerata (assembly GCA_003671525.1). Classification (NCBI taxonomy): domain Eukaryota; kingdom Metazoa; phylum Mollusca; class Bivalvia; order Ostreida; family Ostreidae; genus Saccostrea; species Saccostrea glomerata. Next base: position 411,367 of record PRKT01000174.1, on the reverse strand, counting down.
TAGCAATAATTTGTTTCTAAGATCTATGAATAAAGTTTCAATATCCAAAAATAGTAAGTATTGCTATTACAGTGCGTTAGTATATAACGATGAATCATTTCAAATACATATCAAGGAAGGAGATCTAAACGAGGTTGGCTCCTGATAATTAAAGTCTTAAACCTTTTTGTCAGGTATATTTTAGCTTAATTAAAAATCAAATAATGACATGGGGGTGTCGGGTCAATTTGCTTCTTTTTGCACTACAGTACATTGACCTTTTTGCTCTGAAATTTGTGTCTTTATCAAAAATTACATCTTTCACGCTTTCCTCCAATATTCTTATCCAAATGAAGCATGAAATAAAATAATCTCTATTTGAAAAAGACGCTTTAAAATTGTGATCGAGAAGAAGTTTTCAAATTGCTTCGCATAATCAATTATTTGACCTTTCTGCACTCACAAAATGTGATTTTTTTTCTTGCATTGAAAATTTAAGAAGTGATAAAACCATCTTAAATTTAAGTCGTAAACTTTTGCTTACTTTAAGCAGATAGGTCAAAGTTATCTTAAATATTTAGAAAAGAACATCATAAGTGGGGGTATATGATGAAAATTTTTGGATACTACTAAATAGTGTCATTTTATATTAAATCTGGCTCATTTCTTCCTGGACTTTCAAAATGTTTTTACCATAATTGTCACAGTTGGTTGAACGAATTCATAAGAAATGATTTAATAGATATTTTAGAACAAGTATAAAACATTTCACTACAAAAACAGCCTTGCGCGCAACCAGCATGGAAATATAGGATTCCAAAATTAGCAGTAATGTATATACTTCTTGCTTAATCTTACTTGGTTGAAATTTAACTATTTAGTATAGTTCAATTTGCATTGTAGAATCCAGATGTAATGTTAGAACTTAAATATGATGCAGAGTTTTAGAAATAGATATCCAGACCAGAATCTGCTCAAAAGCTCAGGATCGAACCCCCTTAGGTAGATTTGAGGTATGAGAGTTTCTGAATCAATCAATACGATTTTTTTCTTTATTTTATAAAAGATGAAATAAAGCCAACACATCATGTTTCTAATTACACTCTGGTAAACAGTTTTCATAAAAAAAATGAATGATAATTTAATCATGAGGAATTAGAAATTAACTTGATCTTACGTGTTTACATTACCTGAAATAGCGGTTGTCGAGTTCTGAAGCGTAAGTGTTGTAGAGATACTGCTCATTGTTGACATGTTTGTCTGTGTATTGGATGAAGGAAAACCGCTAGTTGTCATGTCCTTCAGTGCATTGGATGAAGGCAAACCGCTAGTTGTCATGTCTGTCAGTGCATTGGATGAAGGCAAATCGCTAGTTGTCATGTCCGTCAGTGCATTGGATGAAGCCAAACCGCTAGTTGTCATGTCTGTCAGAGCATTGGATGAAGGCAAACCGCTAGTTGTCATGTCTGTCAGTGCATTGGATGAAGGCAAACCGCTAGTTGTCAAGTCTGGCAGTGCATTGGATGAAGGCAGGCCGCTAGTTGTCATGTCTTTCACTGCATTGGATGAAGGCAAGCCGCTAGTTGTCATGTCCGTCAGTGTATTGGATGAAGGCAAACCGCTAGTTGCAATGAATGTCGGTGCATTGGATGAAGAGATGCCGTTGCTTTTTGTATCCGTTAGCATTATGGTTGATAGGGAAATGCTGGATGTAGATTCCATTTCTGTTTTTTCAAAAAAAAAAAAGTCAACACATAATGTGTTCTAACTTTATGAAGATTTTTGATAAATATTCACTTTATTATCCTTTAATCCTGCTATGAACATAAGCAAACATTTGAAATTAAATTATCTATAATGTGCTAGTACCTACCATTATGAGTCACCGCCGTAAATTGTTGAGTCTGATTTTCGTTCCAAGTATCCAAAGGTAACTAATACAGACACACAAAAAGATATTACAATGCATACCTACTTCAGGAAAATTTTAAATCATCATATATATTGGAAAAAAAAGTACAATTGTAACATAATAACCTTACAATACCGATGACATTTGTCAGATGAGGCGTCGACAGGGGTACGCCCGGAAAAAGTACCATTCCAGAGACGGCAAATAATACCATCGCAAATTTCAATCCCTTTACAATTTTCTGTTATAATGCATTCTGATCCACACCGTAATATGGGATTCCATTTTCTTGACAGGAGAAAATCGCGATAGACGTAAGAATTTTGAATTTTTATTGATGATTCCAAATATCTGAATTTGTGTTCATAAATTTGTTTGAAATACAATGGTGACCATTTTAAAATTAATATAAACACAAACATAAGCATTGTTAAGAGAAATGACTCCACAAGACACTTGAGACAAATTCTGATTCAGAACTGAACCTCTCTCTTCGAGATGTCGGATATATATACCCGGTATTTTGAAAATCAAATACCTCTTACATAGAGATTCTAATTAATGTTTTAGACTTTACTGAAAAAATAACATATTTGCTCATTATTTTCGTTTCCATATTTAGCTTTCATAGAAATTAGATGTAGACGTCCTTTGCAAATATTTGTAACACTTTGTGCTATAAAAGAGTGTCTAATGATATTTGTAGTCTAGTACATATATACAATTGAAATATCACCATAACTTGCTATACTTACAAATAATAATTGCTTTGAGTGCTTTGTCTGATACGACAGTGTCTACTGATTGTTGCCGTCTATTGCATATATACAAATATTACGGTGATTTTGTAAACTTCCTAAAAATAATAATATGTTTGGCAATTTTTTTCTGCTTTGAAAAAAGTAGAATGTTTGTTAAAGCCATTTATTGTGAGATTAATTGCAGGAAATTGGTTTTCAGACATTTTTAGTTAAATATTCTGACAACTTTGTTTAATAAGTAAAGAAAGTCAATAGGATAACCAGGGCCTGTATGTCCATATGGATTAAAGAATAAATATGCAATAACTTCGTTGTTTTCTTTTTGTATATAATGAGTAATATCCCATTATATCCTTATGGACATTTTTATACTTTCAACACAGTTTAAAATATATTACATAAATGGGAAAATTAAAACATCACATTTCCTAGTAATTTTACTGACACAACAGTCACAAATCAAGAATGATTCTAAAAACTAAGGTTGGCACCATTGATTTGATTATACTTGATTTTGTTTTGTAATTTTTCAATGCATTATTTGATGAGAACTTTTTGATAGAAAAGAGGGGAAAATATTGCAGGTTGGTAAAGGCTTCTTAAGGAATAATAATTATAGGAAAATAATATGGTCACTCCGAATCCAGACTTTAGCTCTTATGACGGGTGCAGTGTCACTAACATTTCCCTTAAATGAAAGCTATAAACTGTATAAAATATTCATTGAATTTCATAGTGTTTAAATGCTTACAAAAAATTACTTTGGTAATGCAGTTTGTTTTATGCCCGTAGTAAAAAGGGGTGCGTATCATCAAAATTTTTATAACCGCTACATAATTATTACCGCTTCACAAAGGGTTTAATTACCGCCACATTTAATAAAAATACATTACCGCTAAATTTGCTCTTTCGATAACCAGTCGCTTATTCTTGTAAAGATTGATTTACAGTAATTAACATATACATGCATAAGACCTGTTTTCCCTCTGCTTGGTCATGCTCAAATCTCCCATACATCCCACACTTTTGAGACACTGTAATTTGAAGAAGGTAAGTGCCAAAAGCTTCTTTTCAGGCAAAATGGACGAACGTTCACACTAATAGTAAGTAAGACACTGAACACTCATGGATTCGTTTACATATTTAATGAAGCTTCAAAGCAGACAATACATACTTTCCTTTGAATATTCTAGTGACTTTTGCAGATAGCAAAATACAGTGTATATGAAGTCAAGTCCTACAATAAAGATTCAAAACGAAAACTAAAGCACAGCACTTCTTAAAATTTATCATTTCTAAGCAACGAAGAAAAGTGAAATTTTGTTCAATAATCTCTGCCTTGTGTATTTATATTAAACGTAAAATGTAATTTATGAATATTTATGATAAGCCAAATTTGCTTTTTTTAAAAATCAAACAAGTTTGTTTATACATTTTGCGAGATCAAATTTTGACCTATACACATTTTTCATTCTGCGTTGGACATGAAAACATGATCTTACACATGGAAGTTTTAACGGAAAATTCCTTTTATAACATCAGTCTCTCACCAGAGTGCGCGCTCCGCTTACACCTCTGTTGTCGTCTAAAAAAGTAGTGCAGATTGTCAAATAATTGAATGTCAACAAAAATTGTATAAATATTGATTGTTTTGTATGTTTTGCCAATGATGTTATGTGTTTTAAGCTCTCTGGTAGTAAATATTTTCTAACTTTGTCTCCTTGATTTCAAAATGAAAATGTGTGTAAAACTTCGAAACAAAATAGTGCCGTATATATTGAAGCTATTTTAATATATATCCAGATTTTAAAAGAACAAAAGAAGTGCTAAAGATTTATATTTTTATTTTCATTTAAAATAATTTCCAAGTTGGTGTGAATCTATGATTTATTTTCGTTTTACAAGATTCTTGTAATTTAGACGATAACAGAGGTGTTGGATCGGAGCGTAAAAACGCCCTCTGGTGAGAGATTGTTATAACATTCGGAAAACAGAGGAGAGTTATCGTTCGTCGTGCTGGTGTCGCTGAAGGTTTCTTCCGTAGCGACTACTGAACATTTCAATCGCAACTTCTCGGGCCTTTCCGACTATAGCGGAAAAACGACCTCGAATGTATATGGTAGACGCCATGACAACCCTCCCTTTTCACGATTTTTGAAATAAATACATGGAGACCTTTTATCTGTGGAATATGGAGTTTAACTTTATTCAATGTAATGATATTACCTAAAATATACTATAGAAGGGACTTCTAACTCCGTCTATCCTATATTTGAATAAACAGGAAATGTATAAATTTTTAACATCCGGTGATGTTAATACATATGAGGTTGTTTTTCCGACCTCTGTGAATTTGTGTTGTGAAAGTGACTACACTGGATCTTTGCAATGTCAATTGGAAGTAACTGATTAAGTTAGTAACAGGAAGTTTTTCTAATATATTATTTCAATTAATGTACATAAAAATCATTTCATAAAGATACTTTGAATTTCAGGGACCGCCACACAACATATATAGCGAACAAACAAGCAAGAATGCAACAACAGCAAATTTAAGGACTAGTTATACACTGTACCTAGCAGCAGAACACCACAATGCAACAGAAGATGAATTTAACTACTAGGCAAGCAAGGCAAGCCATTTTGGAAACAAAATTAAGAAGGCTTAGTACATATTCATTATGCTCTACATGGTTAAATTTATAAGCCATTCCCGATCTTCAGATTCAGCATTTGATCTGTGTTAAAATAGAAATTGCTTTATGAAATATGACCCATGTTTATCTTTATCTAAATGTTCTGCGAAATGAATAAATATTGATACTGTGAGTTCGGATTTTAAAAGAACTTATTTACAAGGAAATCTCAGTTCAAAGGGAATTATATACAACCCAAACAGGTCTGATCAGTATTGTTCCTTGATTTAAGAAAATAGATAAATTATCTAAACACCAAATTAAAAAATCAGCGGATTGCCCTGAGGCCCTTTGAATAATTCAAGTCTTTTTGAAATCCATATAAAATGTTTCTATAAAAATGAAATGTTTGATTTTTTAAAACTACTTTTAATAACAATACTGTAATTCTTAAAATGTAAATTACTATTCAGATAACATTGTTCTAACCTGGATTTTTAATCTACAATGTACGACAAGAATCATTTGAAAATAGTAAGAACTGTTTGGTTAAACATTCACGGTTGTCGAACCATCATTTGGACAAATTTTAGCGGTTCGTATCCGAGCCAGTGAAAAAAGTACATCCCACTCTTTTCATTCTTTTTGCTTCCATCAGTAGTATACATTCCATTAAGATTTCCTTCCGTACAGAAATCATCATATGAGTACCACCATCCGCCACTGAAGTCCCCTGCACAATTTTTTCTATCATGGTTATCATTATCTTCGTCGTGGGTAGAGAAGAGACCAGTCTCTATGCTGTCTACAAAACATTTCAAAATTACTTTTAAAATCTGATCAAACATTAATTCATACATTTAAATATTTCTTTTGCCAGTCAGGGGAAACACAATTTCGTCATTATGCAATTGTTGAACTTAACAGAGTACTTGTATATTGTAAAATTATATATATATATACATGTCTGGGTATTTTCAATAGATCTGACTATTTTGGATAGACTTTTTTCTTAAAACTCAAGAAAGACAATAGTTTTTGTTCAAGAAAAATATTACCAATTTCACATCCTTCCCTGCATGCTATATTAAGTCTATACTTTTTTGTGCTTTCCTCTACGGAAAAATTGTATTCCACATATCTCCGGTCCAAGTTCTGATCCATCAAATCTACTCTCAGGATGGAGTATCCAGAGCTGGTTAGTTCATGTATATACTGGTTACCTATAATGTTAAAAACTTTAGGAAGGGAAGGAATAAGTTTAAGAGCTTTTATGACAATATAGATTCTCATCTAAAGGATGCTACTCTGAACAATCAAAACTATACTGGAAGTTACTGAAAGATACTTTTCACATTAAACCAACAAATAAAATTCCACCTATTCAGTTTACAGCCAACAATGGCACTGAAAGTTTTGCATTTTCAGACATAGATAAAATAGAACTATTGAACCAATATTTCACATCATTTACAGAGTTAGACGATAGTAATCATGAGCTCCCAAATATAGTGTCAAGATGTACGGATAATTTTCCGCAAATAAAAATTCAAGAAGAGGAAATCATTGATATAATTTCTAATATTCCTGTTAATAAAGCCGTTAGTCCTGATTGCATCAGTCATAAAATGTTAAAATCTTGCAAAGAAACTATCTCAAAACTTTTGTGTATACTATTCAACAAATCCCTATCATTAAAAACATTCCAGACTGCTGGAAACTAGCACTTGTTCTTCCACTATTTAAGAAAGATGACCCTTCCATCACATAAACTATAGACCAGTTTCTTTGCTGAGTTATATAAGCAAAATTTTTGAAAGAATCATTTTTAAACATGTTTACAATTTCTTGTATTCACATAATATATTTCATAAATATCAGGCAGGTGTTTTACCAGGTCATTCCACAGTATATCAACTTTTAGAAACATACCATTCTATAGTAAACGGATTGTTGAAGGTAAATTCTGTTGTATGGTGTTTTGTGATTTATCGAAGGCATTTGAAAGAGTCTGGCATAAAGGCTTAATTTACATATTAAAAATGTATGGAATCAACGGTGATATGCTAGATTGGTTGATAGTTCTTTAAGCAAAAGAACACAACAAGTCATGTATAGAAATCATTTTTCCTCTGTAGGACATTTAAAAGCTGGAGTTCCCCTGGGCTCAGTACTTGGTCCCTTGTTATTTTTATTGTATGTAAATGATGTGGCTGAAAATATTATATCTGTTTGTAGATTATTTGCTGATGATAATTCTTTACAACAATGTTCAGATAATATTAATTATATTGAAAAAAATCTCAACCATGTGATGATTCTATTACTTTTGAACAAATGCTGAACCTTCAAGACTTTTCACACTTTCTTAAATGAATGTGGTCGTTTTTCAAAATAAATTTACTGTTTTTGTTCTCATATTATCTCAAATTATATTTGTACATTTAAAGAATTTATTTTTTTTTGCCTTTCTATTGCTACGATGTGTACAATGTATAAAGTAGACCATATGTATATATGTTTTTTTTATTTTGGGAATTTTACATAATTTTGTATTCGGAGAGGACTATCTAAGTTACTGAACTTGTGTCCGATCCTTTTGACTTTGTTCAATAAAATATGTTCAATTCAATTCAATGTTAAAAGGCATGATTTACATTTGACATGACCATTTCAAAGTAAAATGAAACAGATTCTACTGGATGAATTAAAACACACATTATAACACTCTTAATTATTCACAAAAATTGTGATTGCAGCAAGTTTATTTTTTACTTTACAAAATCAATCTGTGGACGTGTTTGATATTTATCATTTAAGATACATGTATTATCAATTTATATGCATGATTATATGGATGATTAAATCTAAAAACACTTATATAATAGCATATATTAATTAAAGAATAGATGCCTTTATTTTATGAGGAAAACTGTGTTGCTGCTATTTGAGTTGGGTTAGCTATAAATTAGATCGGGTTCGGGATATCTCAAATTCCTCCTCTTTGCCCTGGATCCTAAAAACGAAAGGTATACGAATTTTAGCACACAGAATTTTAAAAAAATATGCTTTCAATCACGATTGTTTCTTAAATAATTTCATAAAATAGTAAAGACAAATATCGTATTTGATGATTAGATGCATGGATGGATTATTCTTTTTTGAAAATATGCGAGATTGGCTAGGATTGAAATTTTCTATGTCAGCGTACATGTGGCATAAGTTGTGTTAAAACTTGGTTTAGTTGGTTACGTTTTCGTTTTACGAGCAAATATATAAATCAGATTGAGGAATATTTCGTAATTAAGCATTTAAAATATATATATATATATATATATATATATATATATATATATATATATATATATATATATATATATATATATATATATATATATAT
>PRKT01000174.1:286322-402453 GCA_003671525.1 Saccostrea glomerata | reverse complement strand
GGGGGGGGGTGCTTGGAAACAAAATTATACTCTTTCCAGATCTCAGGATTAATGGGAAAATTCATTGTAAGGGTAATGTTTAGCATAAATCGGGCGATTAGTTATTAACATGCAATAGGAACTTAGTTCATTTTCGGCTAAGATAATGCCCCCTATATTAAACAACACAATCAGTCAACAAGTAAAGCAAATACTTTATTCAAACTTCAAATCTGATATAATCTTGTAATTAAATTCAGAGATTAATTATCAAGTGTGTAATTTGGCAATTGAATAAATTTCATCAAATTCAATGGCAATAAAAGGAAGCTTACTTACTCCTTAAAGCGATGCTAATTAATTTTATTTGTGTAATAGGTCGTACAGTAAATTCAACAATACACTCTGACACTAGGGTATTTGCTTTACCATCTTAGGGATGGGGATTTTGATTGAAGTACCTCTTGCTCATGCATTCTTCACTTCTAAGGCTTACCTATTAGGAATAAAAGAATTGATAATTTTATTTATCTGGGGTTTAGGTAAAACAGGGTTAGACTGTTAAATTTAAGAAATGACAAATCATTCCTCAATGCATGTGAAAGAAGATAATCTTCTGTATGCTATATAACCAGTTGCTTAAATAATAAAGTCTCTTCTTTTAGCTATGGTAAGTATTTAAAGTTTAAAGGTGTGCTGTGACCCAGAAAAATAGTAACTGAATGATCATGAATCATGTAATATCAATTATTCCTTCTCAACTACTGACAAGGTTAATTAAATAATGTTTTGAAGAAAAGGGATATACTTCACAATTAACAAAATATACTGGTAAAAATATTCCAGCTTTATACTTGTGTTTACTTAAAAGTTTGTCTGCCTTAATTAAGCTTTACTCATACCTGGATTTTGAGTTAAAAATCTGAGTAGTTTTACTAAAAATAATTCGTATTCATTAAAGCTATTCTCGATAATTTTATTCTATTGGTTAGAGAATAAAATTTATGGAATATTCAAATCAGATGAGAATATGAAAACATCAGGGTTGAAAATATATTACTGAAATTACATTTGTCATTTTGTCATTCAAATTCATAACACATACGAGGGTTGATCCAAAAGTAATGTCACTGTGTCAATATCTTTAATATTTGGCGTCATAATATCTAATATTATATACCAAAAGATGCATAAGAATAAATCTAATCAAAATGGAAAATTTCATTCAATAATGTTTACTTGAATTAATTTTATAGGTGTTTAAAATATTAAACATAAGAGGTGTCGCCGCGTCACAACTTAACGTCACGTTTGAAATTGTAAATTGTTAGAGTGAAAAAAGACAGACACATTAAAAAGCATCTAAAAATATATCTAATCTTCCAATATTTTAAAAGACTAAATTTTACGACATTTTCTAGTCTTTAGTTGAAAATAAGATGGCGTAATTGCTTTTTTATCATAAACATAGTTGTTTTAATCTGCTGGATTGAACAAAAGAAATGTCAAAATGGAGAAAAACCGTCGAAACGATCTGTAATGCATTTTTGCTTCAAAATGGGGAAATCACCCGTAGAAACAGTTACGTTGACAATCAGACACTCAGAGGATAGAATATAAATAAGAGACTTGTTTGTAGATGGTTTGAGCAATTTAAGCAGGTCATGGGTCACTGAATGATCAGCAGAGGACAGAAAGACCGAAAAAGGGTGGTCGGGTGGAAACTTTCTTGAAATGGTGTATGACGTTGTCCAAAAAGAGAGACGATTAGAGCGACATGAGAAACTTTAAGTTCTTCTCATGGTACTGTTCAAAAAGTTTTAACAGATAACTAAATTATGTATAGACTGAGTTTACAATGGGTGCCCATTATTCTTTCAAAATGAATATATGTGAATGTGTTCGTGAATCTCAAATGTTTTAATGAAACGAAGGGGAAGCGTTTAAGTGTATGAAGCCGCGTGTCCGTCATAATTATGACGTTATTTTGGTGCGGCGACTACCGTAATTGCACTTTGTATATAATTCGATATTTTGAAAAGTTTACATCATTTTTATTTGAATTTTTTAAGACTGATTTGGAATTAATTAAGCTTCGATCATGTATAATTTCGTTAATTTACGTCGACTAGAAGCATTTTTATCGAAGTTGTGACATTACTTTTGGATCAACCCTCGTACATTCAAAATGATGAAAACCTATTTAAATCACTAAAGCATAAAATTTCTTTGTTCAGTAGTCAATTATTGATAAACAAGAGGGCAAATATGTAAAGGACTTAAATTTTTGGAATTGATTCATTACTACATTAGGTCCACCTGTTTGAATATACACATACATTACAAATATTTGGCCAATTGATGTGATGTATTTCACAATGGCAATTTTCTTTGGTCTTAATAAATTTAGTATTGTGATCAGATATCTAAACTTGATAAGCATGATATAAGCCTATGGATTTCATTCAAGATACATAAATCATAGAGTAAATTTAATTTCATGGCTTATCCTTTATTCAACAAAACACTGGAAACCACTAGTTATAAGATCCAGGGCTAAAAAACATTTTATGTCCAACCCATTGGAATTTCATAAACAGCTGCAGTCAGGGAACATTGTAGGAAATACAAAGCTATTCAATTGTTATTAATGGATTAGAAATTATGGTATTTGTCAAAATTTACCACTAATTATATTAGGTTCATGCCAGGTAAACACACCATTCATCCAGAAACCACAGCAAAATTTTATTTCTCAGCCATATAGTCTCTAATGTATGACAAAAGTAAAAATGATTCACAGTGCTTTTTAGGTGACAATACTTATTCAGTGTATGAATTAAACCTTTACTAACAAGAAAGAGCTTCCTTCTGATCACATTTTCAATTTTGGTGAATTAAGCAAATTAAATAAATACTTTTAGGAAAGTAATATACAATACTGTTTGTAATTTTTGGAATAATGCACTGTCAGGCTAGGTCAACACAATAATTTCTAGTATTCTTGCAAGGCAGTTTTAGTTTTTGATGGGGGAAAGGGTTTTCGCTCTGTGTGTGAGCCATTTATTAGTAATACTCGTCCTGTTTCTATCCTAGTTAATAGGCATAGATCTGTAATTTTCATTGGAATTAACTTTAAAAAGTTCCATATTCTGAGTACATTTAATAAAGTATCTGTTAACATCCAGTTTATGAGGTATAGGCTCACAGCTCATACAAATAAGTTTGGTGAAAAGCATTAATTAGAATAAAGTTAAGAACAGATGTCCAAAAAGAAAGTTCATTATCTGTTTTAATTATGAACATTAGAAAGATAGCCTATGAAGTATTATTATCAAATATAATTTCAAGTTCCATAGTTTGGAGTAAAACGTCACTGCTTTAACACCTTGTGTTACATGTAATACATGTGAGTACTAAAAGCCTGGAGACTCAGAGTCAATTTTCAGATATAAAGCTAACCTTATATTACAATTAACAGGATAAATTTCCATAGATTTCCTTACACTGTAAGTTAAATAGGTTTTCTAGAACTATTGTGTAAACCAGCCAGAATAAATTCATACATGCTTGGGTTGAATTGGGAAGGGTAGATCAGGATCAGCCATTTTTATGATGGGGCAATATTTTGTCTCCATAAAAATGCTTCTTAAAATTTTATTACATGTAATTCTTCACGTTTTAGTTATATATAAACTTGATGCAAATACATGTAGCATATTTTCAGTCTATTTATTATACAGACTTAATCAGCTTGGGAAGTATGGGGGTCTAGAGTTATTTTCAGGGGGTCTATTTCAGTTTCTCAAGTAAATAGGTGAAATTTAGGGCGATTGGTCGTGGGTCAGTTGAATGCGGCTTCCCCATTTTGTGGGGTGACCGAAACCTGTTGATTCCAAAGGTTTCGGCCATGTGGCGTTTGCGCCGAGCCATTCAACTGAAGCTATAATTCATTGTGCTGCTGCTGCTTAAAACAAACTCATTTACTGTGAAAATGTGTGCTGCTTTCAAGAAATTCATGAATTGGTCTGCTTTGCTTGATTGAAACAAACTCAATTACTGTGCAAAATGTGTACTGATTCCAACAAATTTCATGGACAGTGCTTTGCTTGCTAAAATATCTTTAGTAACGTTCACGGTTTGATAACCCGGAACGATAACTACATACATGTAAACTTGTCAAGTTTATTTAAAATACATGTACATAAAATTTAATTGTAAGGTTAATTACCGTTTGCGGTATACCCGGAACGGCCATTATTATGCTTATTATAAGTACATGTACATGTGATATTTTGCTATCATGTTGATTGCTGTTGTTGATTGCTGTTCTTGATTGTTGTAATTATTTGGGGTCGCCCTGCTTGGCACCCCCTTGCTGCTTTAAACCACGACCAACAATCGCCAATATATTAAAATAAACGTGTATAAAGTTATATTTGTTTTATTTTCCTCTATATAAATAAGAGTCGCTGATATTTTTTTCCATATTGTACCATGTTACGTTAAAGAGAATCTATATTGTAATACTTGAAAATATGAAAGTGACCTTACATTTTTTTCAAAAAAGAAACGTTTACATAAAACTACAATTTTACAATTATCGTTCCTAGGCCTCTACATTTGTTGGATGACGTGTCCTTGGGATAAATCCACTTCATTTTAATGTTTAAAAGATATGAATATCTATGGTCAAAGATATCAAGGAAACCCACTAACATTTAACCCTTTGAAACAAACATCTCGAAAGTTACCCTAGCATTTGCATAAAACATAACGACATACAAAAGATCGGAATTATTAGTTCTCACCCTTTTTTTCCCTCTGACATTTTTATAAATAATTTTTTTTTTGATTTTTTTTTTAATTTATATCTTTTCTCACAATAAACAAAGAGATAGCTGAACATATTTACATTTATGCCATACACACACACACTCACCTTTCAGACTATCCACTATCCATCTATAGATAATATTAAAAGAGATAGAAAAAAAAGATAATACATGTAAATTCAATTTGTAACTTTTTCCTCCAACACCTTATAACATTGTGCATAAATAATCCGAATTATTATATACAATATGAGGATAAAAAAGAGATAAAAAAGAAAGAAAAAAAGAGAAGACAATTACAAAAGTGAATGACATTTGAACTGTTACTCATCAAAAACAGGTTTTCATGTAGACCATATGGAATTAAAATACACAGTTTTATTCTTTTGGATTGAAACAAATTTTTCAATATGATATTTGATTCTTAGATGACATAAGAGTGCACTGAAATTTGGCATTTTCTTCTGCATCAAACAAGTAAAGATATATTGTTGAGTGTACGAGTATAGTATAATAAAATTTACAGCTCTATTATTTTTTGACAAAGGAATCTCTCCTAATTTAACATTCTTTATGTTAAATCCGACCCTTTTTGAAGTAGTTCTATATATATGTTGGCTTAGACTGCTCCACAATGCCGAAATATTATTACAAATAAAAAATACATGTTGAATTGATTCACTTTCATTCTAACAAAAGGCACAACAATCAATAGTTTTAATATTAATCTTTTTAAGATAGTAACCTACAGGAAGAATCCTATGCAGTATTCTAAACTGCAGCCATTGAACAGCTGCATCACTAGTTACTTTAAAACAAACTTTAAAAACATCGTGTATTTCAGAATTACACTGCCCATAGATACTCAAAATGGAAATCCATTTTGTGTAGGTTTAACACTATTTGTATTTTAAATGGAGTAAATTGGCTTAGTGCATTTTTCTGACTGTAACAACAATTCATAATAAAGGGGCATAAGTGTATTGAAAGATTTTGTGGATAAGGATTTGTCAATAGACATACATTTCAAATATTTTGATACTGCAGTAAGAACACTATCATATTGCATAATCTGCTTATTTGTATCTGTCTGTGAGAGGCAAAATCTTTTTTGCAAAGAATCAAAGCATAAAAATTTTCCTTCGCTATCTAAAAAATCTCCAATTACTCTGATACCTTTCTCATACCAATTTTTGATAAAAACAGACCGTTTGCCAAACAAGATATTAGAATTGTACCACAACGGGATATTTAAAAAATTTGTTTTTACACATTTACAATTATTTAAACACTTCATGACTTCCAGCCATGAATTAAATACATCTTGCCAGAAAGCATTGTTTTAGGAAGTAAATGCTCTAAAATAAACAGATCCTCAAAATAAAATAACTTCTGAATAACATCTTTTCCATTCAATGCAAAAAAGAATCCATCCATGGCTTTTGTTTTTGAGTTTACCTTTTCATCCAAAAACATTTTAAAGCAATTATAAAATTATCTACGTCGACCATTTATAAACCTCCAGAAAGATAGTCTTGTGTGACAAGGGATCGCTTTATCTTATGCGATTTGGACTTCCATATAAATTCAAAAATATCTTTTTGCAAATCAACTAAACACTTTTTCTTTAGGAGATGGCAAAGAAATAAATAGATGATTAAGCTTAGGTAGGATAAGAGTCTTAACAACAGTTATGCGACCAATTGGAGTTAGGATTCTTCGTTTCCATTGTTTAATCAAAGCTCTTATTTTAGGTAGTTGTGAGTCATAATTAATATCAACAATTTCTTTAAGATGAACTGAGAACTGAATTCCTAGTAAGTTGAAAGTTGTAGTTAATGTCCATATTCTGTTTAATCAAAATTGCCAGAATTTCTGCACATAGTATAAATAAATAGGGAGAAACAGGGTCACCTTGTCTGCTACCTCTTTGTATATCAAACTCATCAGATAAAAATCCACTTTGTAAAATAGAAGCTTTAAAATTAAAATTTAGAATCTTGACCCAGTTTATAATCTCTGAACCAAAACCAAAATACTTCAAAACTTTATATGTAAATGTCCATGAAATTGAATCAAAGGCTTTTTCGAAGTCAATCAAAACTAATAAACCTGGAATGTTTTTAGAAGCTGTGTAGTGGATTAAGTCATACATGAATCTTGTATTTTCACCTATATACCTCCCTTTCATAAATCCTGATTGAGTATCTGATATTAAATAATCTAATGTTGTTTTAATTCTTTGTGCGAGACATCCTGATATTATTTTATATAAAACATTTAGAAGTGTAATTGGGCGCCAATTTTTTAGAAACTGTCTAGGTTTATCGCCTTTTGGAATACAAGAGATTATACCTAATCTTTGTGATATTGGGAGCTCGTTATTGATAAAATACATTTAATTGCCTTTAGTGAATAAGTTTTTAAATCGTTCCAAATGAATTTAAAAATTCAACTGTGTAACCACCACTACCTGGAGATTTGTTATTTTTCATATTTTTAAGCACTTCTGTTACTTCCTTTTCATTAATATCACACTCAAGTTTCGCAGATGCATGCTTATCTAACTTTGGGACATCTTGTCCTTGAATAATTTCTTCTAAATTAATATCTTAGAGCTCAGAATCTGAACTTGTATATAAATGCTTACAGAATAATTTCACATGATTTAAGATTTCTGCCTGATTATATATTGTACCCTCTCTTTCTACATCTACGTTTTTAATAGTTTTATTTAAAAAATTCCTGGCTTCTAAATTACAAAATTATTTTGTCGGTTTTTCCCCTTCTTCAATCTATCGAGCTCTTGATCTTATAATATGCCCCTGCAATTTTTCTTTTCTCAAATTTTCAAGACTCAGCTTTTTTTCCTCTAAAAGTTCTAAATTAATTTCTGTCATTGTTTCTAAATGTTCAATTTCCTCAAGTAATATTTTTTCTGAATTTTCTCTTTCTTTTTTTCTGAAAGATGAATAAGAAATAGTAGCCCCTCGAATTTCCATCAAAAGGACTTCAAAAAACAGACTGTCATCAATTTGAACATTACATTGATTACCATCATTTTTTGGAACATGTAAATATTGGGCAACTTCCTTTTTTATAGTTTCTTTTACTTTTTCAACATATGTTTTATCTGTTAATAAGCTATTATTGAATTTACATAGACCTCGCCCTCTTTTCGAAAGCATTAAATTTTAATTCCATTATAACTGAAGAATGATCAGAACTGTAACCAGGTTTAATAGCAAAATTTTCAACCAAATTTGAAAGACTTTCTGAAAGAAGGATATAGTCAATGCGACCCTGTTTTAATGGATTTTTTTTTCAACCAGGTATATTTATTTTTTTCTGGGTTTAAAATTCTATATTAGTCAATTAACTGAATATCTTCCATAACCTCTAATAATTTCTCACCTGCTTTATACATTTTTTTTAATATACATAAATATAATAATTGAGTTCCAGGGCAACACATTCGATATGTGGGATCCAAGTTAGGTGGTCGGTTCCGGAATTTAACCTTAGTGCTAATAAAGACAATTTACATCATTTAATTCAGCACAAGATAACATGTATATGATGAGAAAATAGGTGTTATAATAAGCATTTATTGACTGTTGGCGAAATGCGTTTTTTCGACCTCTCAAACGTAACTGTTTTGTTCTTGGATCCAACATATTGTATATGGTGCTAGCACAAGATAACATGTATATGATGAGAAAATAGGTGTTATAATAAGCATTTATTCAAACTTAGCTGTTTTGTTCTTGGATCCAACATATTGTATATGGTGCTATCGAACTTAGTCATTAAATTTATGCATAAAATGCCCGAAGGAAAGAAATCAGTGCCTAGATCAATGGAACTGTACCAGGCATGAAATTTTTACATGTAGATATAATAAGCTAAATAAAATTTCTCAAAAGATTTGATCACGTACCGATCCATTTAAATTAAAAAATAAATAACAAATTTATAAACTTCAATGGGAATTAAAGTGGGTCGGTCCCGTGATCAAATCCTGTGAAGGACAAAACTGTTCACTTGTCTTTCGCCAATAATATCATTAAAGTGCTTTCATATGCAACCATTTTCTTGTTGGTTTACACAGGTAATATTGCAAGGTATGTTAACCATATGTTTTGAGAACCATATGTTGAGCATAAGTTAAACATACGTTGAACATATGAATTTTCCACAGTATGTTCAACATATGTTTAACATACATTGCAATTTTACCTGTGTAAGCTGCTTTGAGCTTACCTTTCTCAGAGTTAACAGATCCAAAATTATTAAATCACCTCATCATCATTTAGAATTATCGCTTCAGCAGCTATTAATTAATTCAAGATCACCAACCAGATTTCAAATTTAATGGATCCGCAGCAATTACTAGTCTGAACAGATTTAAGAATTTAAAGGATACACGGCTATAAACTTACCTAACCAGATTTCAGAATACAAAGGATTCACAACAACTATAAACTTATTACCTTACTAGGTTTCAGAATTCAAAGGATAGACAGGTACAGATTTACTTAACCAGATTTCAGAAATCAAAGGATACACGGCTATAAAATTACCCTACCAGAAATTCAGAATTCAAAGGATACACACCTATTAATAAACTAAACAAGATTTCTTCAAAAGGATATTCAAAGGATACACAACTATAAAATTAGCCAGATTTCAGAATTCAAAGGATACACACCTATAGACTTACTCAACCAAATTTCAGAATTCAAAGGATACACACCTATAGACTTACTCAACCAGATTTCAGAACTCAAAGGACACACGACTATAAACTTACCTAACCAGATTTCAGACTGAACGGATCCGAATCCATTTTCGTACTCAGTCCAATTTCTATAAAAATCAACAGATCCATCCATTCTCCTTTGAATAACCTGAAACATGACATTAATAAAAATAAATAAGTTCAATCAATAGTGGCAGGAAGAAGACATTTAACACTAAAATACTTTATTTTTATTTTCATTTTAAAAAGAAAATAAAATTTGTAAAAATCAAGTTTTTTTTACATTAAATTTGACAAATTTCAGTTTTAAACTACCACTGAATATATGTCTGAGATATCATTTTTAACTATCAATTTTAAATGTACAGTACATTTCACATACATGCAATGTTTAGAGTCATTGTCAATTTTTTCTTTGTTTAGTTTATTTTTCAATATGAACCACTGATGGAATTTTATGAAATGTGTATATTTACGAGAGCTATTCTCAGCTTATAATCAAATGCAAAAAATAATGTTTTGATGATGCGGAGTTATTTTTTCTTTCGTGATACGTTTTATGTTTCTTATTTAAAAAAATATCATGTTTTGGTAAAACCTATTATATGTAAATTCATAGTAACGTCAAAAACATAACATAATGAGAGACACTCAAAAATACACTGACACGATTGTCTCTACGGCCCTCAACGGGCTTCGAATCCGCAACTTCTTACTCCGTGATAATATGTATGGAGCAAAATTTAAACCTCGCCTAGATCATGACCATATTGCCTCAACACAATATTTTGGTTTTAGTTTTGATATTTTAATCTTCATTTCTTATGACTGCACTTGTTACGTTTAAATATAATATCACATGGAGGGTGATTCTTGCAAGAGGTTATCACTGAGCAAGACATCCTAACCCCGTCTCTGTCTAACCACCCAGATCCACCCCCCTCCCAAAAATAGTTCATCTCTAGATAACGTTAACATTTCAAAAAGTTTTTAAAAACTTACAATCCAGTTATAAGTATCATTAAAACATGGTATATCTACAAGTTTTCCATCTTGAAACTGGCGCTGCGTTACACAGGTTTCAATTGGACTCCCTGGAAAGAAACGTGAAACTTTGTCTCATAAAGAAGTTAATTATTTTCAATGTTAATTGATAAATACGATTTACATTTATATAGCGGTATAAAATCTCAGTGAGACTTTTTAGTGTTAAAGACCTATTGATTAAGTAATATGAGTTTTTTTTGTTCAATTTTTTCTTTTAAGAATGGATTTGATGAATACCGGGTAGTGTATTTTACATCGCAGAGGCACTTTTGCACCGTTTTCAGAACTTAAACAACACTTTTTTGCTTCACCTAGGTAAAATCCAGGGTGAAGTTTTAAAAACTGAATAAGAATGGAGAGTCTCAATAGATCTACAATTGTCAATAATTATGTTACATATTAATAGATAAAAGTTTCACCATCAGTATATACTCAGTGCATATATTTATTAAAAGAAAACTGGTGATATTAAGGCAAACATTTGTTTTAAAGAAAAAAAAGTTTCACCTCTAACAGGTAGAACATATATGTAACATTTGATTTAAGTGAAATGATAGACTGCTTTGTAATACATGTACCTGTAATTGTAGTAGATACGAAGACATTGCTGGTTGTCGAATCTAGCTGTGCTTTGGAATTCAAGACTGATTTGCTACTGCTAACTATATCATCAAGTAATGTAAAGGATGTAGAAGTATCGCTCATTTCACTAACACTAGGAGTTGCACTTTTTGTTGTGCTATTATTTAGCATTGTTGATGTAGAAGAACTGCTGGTTGTTTCCAGGAACAGAGTGTTTGAAAAAGTTGTATCGGATGGCGTTGTTGGTGTATAGATACTGCTAGTTGAATCGGTTGACGTTGTCGTTGTAGAGATATTGCTAGTTGCATCGGTTGGTGTTGTTGTGGTATAGGAACCGCTAGTTGAATCGGTTTGTGTTGTCGTTGTTGAAACACTGAAAGTCAAATCGGTTGACGTTGTTGATGTAGATATACTGCTAGTTGTATCGGTTGGCGTTGTTGCTGATGTAGAGATACTGCTAGTTGTATCAATGGACGTTGTCGATGTAGAGATACTTTTAGTTGTATCGGTTGGTGTTGTTGATGTAGAGATAGTGCTAATTATATCGATTTGCGTTGTTGAAGTTGTAAAGATACTGCTAGTTGTATCAGCTGACGTTGTTGATGTAGCGATAGTGTTAGGTGTATCAATTGACGTTGTCGATGTAGAGATACTTTTAGTTGTATCGGTTGGCGATGTTGTTGATGTAGAGATACTGCTAGTTGTATCGGTTGGCGATGTTGCTGTTGTAGAGATTCTGCTGGTTGTATCAACTGACGTTGTTGATGTAGAGATAGTGTTAGTTGAATCGGTTGACGTTGTTGATGTAGAAATACTGCTATTTGTATCAACTGACATTGTTGATTGAGAGATACTGTTAGTTGAATCGGTTGACGCTGTTGATGTAGAGATACTGCTAGTTGAATCCGTAGGCATTGATGATGTAGATATACTGCTAGTTGTATCGGTTGGCGTTGTTGATGTAGAGGTACTGCTATTTGTAATTTCGTCTAATAGTGTTGTTGCAGTATCGCTTAGCGTTGTTAATTTAGAGGAAATGCTAGGTATTGTATCGTTTTGCGTTGTTAACGTCAAGAAACCCATTGTTGGACTATTGAAAAACGATGTTGATGTATACATACCATGAGTTGAAGAATCCCTTAGCTTTGTTGGTGTAGATGTGTCATTGGTTCCAATATCGCCTACCGCTGTTGATATAGACGTTACGCCAGTTCTGGCTTCGCTTACCTTTGACAAAATATGAAATGCAAAGCGTGTTTTTTTTTATCTAAAAAGAATAGACTTTACCAGAGTAGTATTTCAACATTAAATACCTTACTATACCGAAGACATTCGTAGAAAGTATCATTTACAGAGGTTCCCTCGTGGAAACTTTCATTCCACAGACGGCAAAGAATACCACCACAAACTTCCATTCCTTTACAATTTTCCGTAATCATGCATTCTGATCCACACTTCAATCTTGGACTCTTCTTTTTTGACAGAAAAAATTCGCGGTATATACTAGAATTCACTATTTTTGAGGTAGTTTCTACATACCTGAATTTGTTTTCATAAATATGCGTAAAACTTATTGAAAATTTCAGAACTAAAACTGTCACATATAAATTCATTGTAAAGCGTACAAAATTTGGACTGATTTTAAATCTCAGTAGAAATGTACTCGTAGTCCATTCGTATCTACCACGTGTAGGATTTTCCAATGAACTTCACTTTATGAAAATCCCTTCTTTTTTATAAAAATCAATTATCTCTGACATTTTGATTCAATCAATGTCCAAAAACTGCTATGAAAAAGTTGTTCAACATAAGTTTAATTCTCTTTTTCTAAGGCTACATAAAATCAATTCTTCATGTCTTTGTGTGATGCACTTAAGATTTATCAGAGAGTCACAGACTCTTAATGCAGTGTCTGTGCTTCTTCAAATAAAATCTCAATCTTTCGAAAGAATCCTTAACCTAGATATTCTAAATACAATCTCAATTTTTTGTAAGAATCCTTAACAAAAAAAATTGTAGTTGATAGCATGACACTTGTGAATTGAAATTAAATTGACTTTCTTTTAAAGTAATATTAAGCAGGATGTTAAGCTTTACCTATATATAAAACGCTCCTGAAAGAGACCTCACGAATACTTCGAAAGTATGTTTAGATGATTAATTAAAACTTGATTGATGTAATTATAATATCTAATGGGATTGAAAATTATTTTTTCACAGATCACATTTTTTAATTTGAATATGCAGATGCAGATGCCTTCCATGGTCTGTATCAGTGACACAATGAATAAAGATAAGAGAAAAGTTTAAAGTTTTATTAGAGGTTCGTCTTTGCTCTGCTCAAATTTTATATTCATTTGTTTATTGGACTTTTGAGCTTGAATACTGTACCTTACCTCCATATCTCTTGAAGCTAATTCAACTTTTATTATACAATGTGGTACTTTAGTTAAATATCGGAGAAAACAAATTGTTGCTCTCATTAATAACTTATGTTATGTTTTATTAACTCAAGTTTGTAACCAGTTTTCACTTAAATCTTTATGGCGAATTCTTGACTTTGGTGCTTTAGAAATGGTATTTCATAAAGAGTGAAAGCATTTGAATTTTATATAAATGTTTTAACGGAATTTCTGTGTCTTTATATAAAGGGACATGGTTTAAAACCCCAAAGTGCAAAAATATAATATTTGTTACACGTTTCTCAAAGTAGTACAATTCAAAGACGTTTCTCAAAGTAGTACAGTTCAAAGAAATTCAGTATAATTTTAAACAACAAACGAGTGTAATATTCCGGAAATTTATATTGTTATCACTCAGATTAAGTTATTAGGTTGCGTGTGTAAACATCCGCCTTTAAAGGTATATAAAGGCTGAATCCGCGTTACAGAGTGTTCATCCCAGCGCAAGCTGTGCTCAGAGTAAGACGTGTGCGAACCATAACAGCAGTAAGTGAGACTTGACAAAATAAAGTCAGCTTACAGAAGAAGTCCACCTTATAAAATAAATAAGGTGTAGTCTACACGAATTGTGAATTAATAAAGGCTGTTATGTTTTGGAGTGGCAAGCCATTCAGAGGCTAACCAGCAACGGAGGTTAGCCACCACAACTGTAATTCGTCTTAAGCTTGTTGACCCGTCTGGCAACCAGGCTGTTGTGTAAAGTGTGTCTGCCTGAATAAGGCTAGCAGTGTGCACAGCAGTTGAAGGGCTGTCACTTGTACTGACTGTGTCCTGAATAAGGCTGCAGTACAAGCGTCAGTCCGAGGTTGGCCAGTGTAAGGGATAACCTACCCACTGCCATTTTCTTAATCATCTGTAATTATTTGATTTACTATTCAATATCAACGTGATTATTAACCTAGTTAAGGTTGGCCATTTATTTGTATATTTTGTAGGCCTTTGTAATCAATCATTTGTCAATCATTTATTAAGAAAAACAATATTATATTGGGAATCATCCCCCAAAACCTTGAATCGACAAGGTACGACCCCCGACTGCTATTATCATTCCGCTCGACACGTTACACGAGCAATTAAGTATATCATATATAAAGGACAGAGAATAAGCATAGAAAATAAAAAAAAAAAACAGAGGAAACACGTACATGCAATGTAATTTATAACTCTATCAAGTTCAGATTTATCTAAGGTTAAACACAACATGTGCAAAGAAAACAAACCGACTTTAAAAATAAATATATTATTATTTTAAAATATAATTTTTGCTTTTTTTTGGACCATTTTGATTCCTTTTGACGTATATCAAACGTCCTTGATAATATAAACATCCGTATTGTAATTATTTTTGTACGTTATCTACTTTTTTCAGTTAGTTGTACTTAACTTTTGTAGTTCTTAAAGATTGAAATTCTGCTACAAGAACACTTGGACTAATGAAATTTATTTGATCAAGTTACTTATTAGAATCGGAGTTTAAAATAGTCTTTGCAATCAAATGTTATCTCTTGTGTTCAGTCAATGTTTCAAACGTTTGGCAGATCTTGATCGGAGTCAGCAGACTTAGAGGAAAGAGTATACAAGTGGGATAATTCAAGGCCCAGTGTTCATTTGATGAGAAGCTGTAATAAGAAGAGGACGCAATGACGTTGTCTCGTTTGTGGCATCTCAAAGTTCTTCAGGCGGACCATTAGAGTGCCGTAAATCTTCACGGGTCGATAAAAGAGTATACTTTTACATATAACTGGTGTTTGAAACCTGGAGGTCTTGGAGCTAGTGTCCAAACAGAGTGTCAGACAAGGGGTTAGAACTAAGATAACTAAGGAAAATTAGAATAATAGTAAAGATCAGTTTCAATCATTGTTTTGGTGATTAATATTGATTGTATTTGTTCTTTCATTTAATCCAATCAGCTAAATACGAGAAGTAACGTGAAGAAAATTCTTTATCTATACTTCCTCCGTAATCAAACCAACAAAACATATTGTATAAGTATAGCATTATCCTCGAAACATTTCAAAACTAAATATAATGAAGCGAGTTGATTTCTTTGTTAAAGACCATAAAGACTGATCTTTCGTTGCGTGTTGTTGATTAAAATCATATCAAAGTTAGTTTACTCAGGTTGAAACTCTCTTGAAATTTGACTGAAAAGACACTTACATTCTGTCAGTTTACCAGATCTCTTATTGATCATGAATTGTCTGAAAGGTGCAATTTCATCCTGTAAAAACCATACATGACGAAAAAAAACTGTAATTTCAATTTACTAATTCCTAAGTAAAAATCGTTTTATCAAATGAATAAAAATTCATCCAACATTTAATTTATTAAGGAAAATCAATAAAAATCGTTGATTCTCTAAAGCACAAGTGTTTGGTCTCCAAAAACAACCTGATACTTCACCAATAAATGCTAATTCAGTTATCATAATAATTATTGTAGTCATAAATGTAACCATCTTGTTCATATTGTATAATATCTTTTATAGTTAAGGAACCAATGCCTATTTTATCATCGCCTGATAGGTCATCAATAGTTGATATTCCAGCTGAGATTAAGTCATTCTCTGTACTTCCTGGAAGAGTAGTAACCTCAGTAGTCGAGAAACCACTGTCTGATATGTCATCAAGAGTTGTAACCTCAGTAGTCGAGAAACCACTGCCTGATATGTGATCAATAGTTGATATTCCAGCTGAGATTAAGTCATTCTCTGTACTTCCTGGAAGAGTTGATACATCAGTAGTCGAGAAACCACTGCCTGATATGTCCTTAGGAGTTGTAACCTCGGTAGTTGAGAAACCACTGCCTGATATGTCATCAAGAGTTGTAACCTCAGTAGTTGAGAAACCACTGCCTGATATGTCATCAAGAGTTGATACATCAGTAGTCGAGAAACCACTGCCTGATATGTCCTTAGGAGTTGTAACCTCGGTAGTTGAGAAACCACTGCCTGATATGTCATTAGGAGTTGTAACCTCAGTAGTTGAGAAACCACTGCCTGATATGTCATTAGGAGTTGATACATCAGTAGTCAAGAAACCACTGCCTGATATGTCATTAGGAGTTGATACATCAGTAGTCGAGAAACCACTGCCTGATATGTCATTAGGAGTTGTAACCTCGGTAGTTGAGGAACCACTGCCTGATATGTCATTAGGAGTTGATACATCAGTAGTCGAGAAACCACTGCCTGAAATTTCATTTATTTCTAATGATTTGGTTGTCATAACATAGCCATTATTAGGACAATCTAAATTAGAAAATATCGTATTTAAGACCCAAAGCCTAATATCGTATACATGTAATTATATATTTGATTTCTCGGTTTTCATACACTTCTTTTTTTTCTGAAAGAGGTTTTGATACAGTCGTGAAGGTATGTTTCATGACGTTCGAAATTATCATAAATTTCTTGTCATAACGTATTTCTACTTAGTGATTATAAATGTTATCTAAAAATATTAAGAGTTCTTACCAGTTGTAACAGCCGTAGACAATTGATGTATGCTGTCAGCCCATGTATTAAGATACATCTTAAATTAAAAATAGCAGAGGCAAATTTAATATGTATCTCATACGTTTCAGGATTTAACAAAAAATGACAAATTTCAATAATAATAAAAAAGAGAAAACGGCCTATGTATATGTATTTTCTTTTGTTTGTTCTTTGGATAAAAGAATAAGTATTTTTTCATTTCTATTAAAAATCCTCTAAAGGGAAACATGACAATATATATCTTTATACCTTTAAATAAATGTAATTTTTGAATATATTTTTTTCCCGTTATATTTCAGCCAGAATTCAAATTTATGAATGAATATAGTTTTGAATATATTGTTTATTAATTGCGTTAATGTACAAATGAAAATTGGGAGATCCTATTAGTATATGGTTCAACAATTTGCAGATGCACCTTGTTTTCAAACTCTGCAGCCCTTTTCTTTTACATTGAAATATTTGATTTTCATATCAATGTGACTTACACTTTTTTTTAAAATTAAAAGTATCAAAATTATTTCTTTGTAACATTTGAATCCGTGTTACGACTGCTTCATGGTCATGCCCATGACCTCGATTTAAATCTCTATACATTTAAACAATAAAATGCTTTCTTTGTTTGTTATTACTGGAATTAACGGAAGCAGCTGTTGCAGATAAAATACATAACCCGCGTAAGCGGGTTATGTAAATTTTTTCTGCAATAGCTGCGACCGTTTATTCCAGTAATAACAAACAAAGAAAGACATTTTATTGTTAATATTTATATCTGTTTAAAGAATCATTTAAAGTAGGATTAAAAAGATTAATTATTGTATTAATGATGCGAACGTCTTTATACGTTTCATTGATGGAACATCCACTGATCAAGAAATCTGTACAGGCGACATGCCTAATTTAGTTCATGCAGTGATTAACGCAATGGGTTACCTTAAGAAATAAAGGAGAAAATATTCAGTGGATGTAAATATTGTAACATTCAAAGAATGTTTTTTTTTATTTACATGTATACTGTGCATAGATAAAGTATATGATCTGAAAATTTATACTACAAAGTAACAGTATACGTTGTTGCTGCTCATTAAAAAGTACATGTATATAAAAAATAAAAGACATACAACATTTCATTTAGCCGAATTTTTATAGTTGAAACAAAAGCAAGATTTCATTATTTAAATCATACCTTTCTATATGAGTGACATTGGTTCCCAGGGAAATGCGTCGAGACTTTATAATGGAATAATTCATTCAAGAGTCTGCATACATTTCCGCCACAAGTCTCAAATCCGATGCAGTGACTTTGGATAAGACATTCAATTCCGCATACAATTTTGATGTTTCTTTTCCTAGACAAGACAATTTCTCGATATATGTCTTTGTCTGGTTCTTGTGGTCCCGTTCTTATAAAAATAAATTTGTTTTCTTTGAACTGGGAAAAATTAGCCCTCGAATACAATGACATCAATACCACTGCCCCGATAAACATTGTGAAATGAATGTGGAGTTAAACTGATGAGAAATATAATGAAGTTTAATTCGTCTTAGTTTTACGAGATATGTTTCCTTTATTGAAGTTTATTAATGATTCTCCTAATGGCATTTAATTGCCTTTTGAATGAATCTTTCCATTATACGGAAGCCCATTTAGGACCTATCAAAAATATTTTTGAATTCGTTATAACGATTTTTAGAATTCGTTATAACGAATTTAATTTGTTATGACAGATTTTTATAATTCGTTATAACGAATTTAATTTCTTATAACAGATTTATTGAATTCATTATAACGAATTTAATTTGTTATTACAGATTTATTGAATTCGTTATAACGAATTTAATTTGCTATAACAGATTCATTAAATTCGTTATAACCAATTCAAGGAATTGTTATATAGTTAAAGTTTAAAAATCTTCTTTGTTATAACAGATTAAATTCGT
Source organism: Saccostrea glomerata (assembly GCA_003671525.1). Taxonomy (NCBI): domain Eukaryota; kingdom Metazoa; phylum Mollusca; class Bivalvia; order Ostreida; family Ostreidae; genus Saccostrea; species Saccostrea glomerata. Next base: position 383,349 of record PRKT01000174.1, on the reverse strand, counting down.
TATAACGAATTCAATAAATCTGTAATAACAGATTAAATTCGTTATAACGAATTCAACAAATCTGTAATAACAGATTAAATTCGTTATAACGAATTCAATACATCTGTTATAACAAATTAAATTCGTTATAACGAATTCAATAAATCTGTTATAAGAAATTAAATTCGTTATAACGAATTCTACTAAAATTCGTTATAACGAATTCAAAAATATTTTTTGATAGGTCCTAAATGGGCTTCCGTACCATTATGATCATCAAGGTACTTTATATTCCCCTTATTTACATTGTATGTCTAGATCTATTTATTTTTGTTGTTTATATTATATATAGTTACTAAATCAATGCGTAATTTACGGAGAACTAAATTCTACTTTCTGTCATGAACTATTTGAATATCTAAAGCTTCTAAGAATTCAAATTGATTTTGATTTTCATACGAAGATTATTATAAAAATGTTTATTTTCATCTGGAGCAATGATGGATTGCATTTCTTTTTTTAAATTTTGCTACAATGAGTAATTAGAATTTTTTATTTGTTTTGCAATACCGTTATTTCTATTTGAGCTTTAATCTACCTACAGTAGCTATGAAATGATATAAGTAAAATTATTTATCAAAATTGGTTCTCAATCAAGCAAGACTCTAAAAATCTGCTCTCACGTTTTGTACATTTTTAAGAAATAAAAAAAATAAATAAAAATAAATAAGTTTAAAAATACACGTAAATATATTTAGAATAAATAAATTGATAAAAATGTATATAGAATAAAATAAAAAAAAAATGTAAAATTCATTGAATAAAAACGAAAGTATATTTGGAATAATAAATAAATAGAACTTATTGGGAATTCACTGTTTCAATATCTATCTATCCAGCAGAATGCTTCGTTGTTAAATGGACAATCTATCCCTTGTTAGAAGCATTTAAATCTAGTTTCTTTAAACTGAAATAGGATATACATTGAATCAGTAATTGAACACTAAAGGTTTGGGTATAAAAAATAATTCAATCCAAGAGTAGACTGTAATTAATTCATTCTGAGCGGTTCATGCAACCAAGTAAATAAGAATGGTTTGGAAGCCACGAAACGACACAAAATGATACATTGAAAGGTAGGGGGAAATTTAAGTTATTTAAACGTGTATGTATAAAATTTAAATTAAAAATGACTTTGGAAACTTTAAATTGTTGACCTACTACGAGGTACAAGAATGTGTTTCAATTTCTATCAAAAAATAAAAGTTTCATGCATGCGTACGTATGGGATCTTATTTACATATGTAACATACATATTGACAATTGTACGTGCATATTTCTTCTCTAATAAAAGCGGGGGAGGGGATGAATTGATATCTTACATATTAAAAGAAAGAAAATAAGAGAGTAGTATCGTAGACTTATCTTTAACCTAAAAGATATTTACATTTGTACATTATAAGCTAATGTTACTTTGGCTTGTATCAAGTATATAACGAAAGAGACTAGTGTGTTGAAATTAAAAAGAACACACTTTAAGATCGACCCTTGAATCGGAAAAGCTTTAAATCAATACACTCTAACAATGAGGGTTTTTATGCCCTGTCAGATATTAAAAATCACAGACGTCTCTTTAAATTATAAAATTTCTAAACGTATATATCAAAGAGAGTTCCAATTTCGTTCAAATTTAAATCCTTTTTGCTTAGCACACACACGATTTAAAGAAACGATAAAAATTGATTTAGCTTTGAATCGCCTTTATTTAATATTTCTTAAAAGTTTAGAGAAAATTTTAGAAACAAACAAACAAACAAGCAATTTATTTATACTGTCATGATTTATATTGTATTTGATAATATAAAGTATAATAAGAAGCACAATGTCTAGAAAAATGTTTTTGTTTAATGTCATCAAAGCCTACATATACTAAAACGTTATGTTGTTTGGTAAAAATCCAAAAAAAGAAAAAATAATGTTAAACTCTAAAGCAGTCTGAAAGGTAAATCATAGAAAGACTAGTAGATTAATATCGACCCTTTAAAAATAATGACTGTGTATTTATGTAAAGCGATTAATTGAAAGTGGTAATCTTGGCGGGGTCACCCATAAGACAATGTTTGAATAAAGCCATTAAGCGGAACAATAATTACGCATTGGGAAGTGGGGACAAAGTTTCCTGTGAACCACTCTTAGTAACAGCATGTAATGGCGTCTTATATTGTCTATATTGTTATTTAAGGTCGATTTGAACACAGGGAACTTACGAACGGAAACTGGAAATGCATGTTGTTATCAATAATCAGTGTGCCATATTCTGTAAGTAAAAAAAGGGGGACGGGGATGAAGAATTTTACTTACGGCAGAAAATTTATTGGTTCAAAATATTTAGACATATTAATTACATGTAATCAATATATCTTGAAGGGATGTCGGAACTAATTTAACGTTGTATATAAATTTACAAATACATGCTATTTCTAGAATACAATTCCTTTCAATACATATTATATACAAACGTTAAATGTCTCATCGCGTAATCCATTATCAGATTCGGGTGTTCGCATTACCCGGGTAATTTAAGCATTAGATATTCAAATACTTTTCTTTGTATGTTATCTAATCTATTATTTATCGTATGAAGAAAAGGTCAAAAGTTTAATAACATGCACCTTGGCCGTATATTTTTCTCATGGACAAATCTTATTGTACAGTATATGTAACACCGGGCATCATTTATACTACGAGTATAATCCTCTTATAAGAGTTTTAAATCTGAATATCATCCCTTACTTATGAGGGTGTTACCAAATATGAAGAATAAGAAATACGTTTTTATTGTGGCAAATCACCAATTTGCTTTCATATCAATGTATTTATCATATTGAATGTGTGAATATCGTCATAAAGATGAAGAGATTTTGTTATTTTAGAAAGAAAATGTGACTGTCCTCTTTATCTCCAATTGCATGGTTGTTTGAATTTAGACCTTCATTGTGAAAATCTGGAAATTTACACACTTTTAAGAAGAATTTTGCAGCAATGTTCCAGACGTTTCAAAATTTACACTATAAAATGTTCATAAGGTACACGTTGACGAGATTGTGATCATTATGTAAATTCTTTGAGTCAAGAGCTTAAGCTACGTCATGCCACTGCAGACAGGTCTAGCTTTCCACCGGAAGCGACAAACGATAGAGAACCTGACTCTGGAACGTCCACAGAATCTCCAAAGTTTTTACGAGGCGGTGGAGGAGGCATTAAAAAAGATCGAAAACCATCTTTCCTACATAGAACTGGAGTATTATGGAATGGATAGATCCCCGGATGAGGAAATAAAAATCTGGCTTCCGGCGTTGGAGATTGTTATGGCGCATGCCAAAACGGGGATTCTAGTATCAAAGCAGCAACTGAAGGATGTGTTCGATTTGTATGATCGTTCAATCGGCGATCCAACGATGGTCGTCAATGTAGACAAAGAAGCTGTTCAAACCACTATAGAGATTATAAACAAAGTGGATACGTATATTCGTCAAAAATTTAAGAGTATCATTGATGGAATTTTAATTGTGTTAGGGTACATGAGGAAATATTGTCTAAGCTTTTGTGGTGTCAGTGGTGACTCTTATTTGGAAACTGCTACAAACTACGAAAAACAACGACGCGAGCTCGCTGAGGCCATTAAAATCAATCTTGATGACATTCCCGTGATGATGGATAAGTTTGAAAACGACGGCATACGAATAACAGAATTGGGATCGGTCCCTAGAAGAATAGCCGAACGCGTGCAGTGTGGTCACGTGCCATTTCTTGTGATGTTCTCGGGAGCGTGTGAAAATATACGTAACGCGTGCATAGGAGTGCGGAAATGGATCCAAGCAGACGATGGATATGCTACTTTCATTCAGTTTGATATCACAGACTTGGAAAAGAAAAAGGAAATTGACGGAAAATTGCTCCGAGACTTACAAATACGAGTGTCGCATTTGGATCACCGATTTAAAGTTTGCAAGCGGGATATTCAGGAATGTGTAGGCGAATTAAAGAGAGTTGCAGCTAAAGAAAAAAGCCTTAGGAGGCAGGAGGAACAGTTGAAGGAAGACATCCATGACTTAGCAATGGAAATGGAAGTGAAGGAGATCCAAAGAGACGAAGCAAGGAAAGTTTCCGAGACACAACAAAAAGAGCGAGAAAAGGTAGAAAAACTGATATCTGAAATCGAACAAATGAAACTGAAGAAACCAATTCTAGAAAGAAAAGCAGACGACGTGAAACGAAAGCTGGAATTCATGAAATTTCGACGAGAATTGAAAAACAAGCGGGAAGACCAATTACGCGAGATTAAAGAGGAGCTACGAGAGGCTAAACGAGATTTGAGGAGAACGGAAGTGGAATGTGAAAGACTTGAGAGAAATATTCTTAAGCTGAGAGAAATTCATAGATTTAAAACAAGCCCAGAGGTTTTGAAGAAACTGTTTTATAATATGCCACTCACTAATAAGGGAGCTGCCGTCAGCGGCGCAAGAAAAAAGAAAGGAACCGTTATAGGTGAGTGATTAAAAAAACGAAATAATAAGTACATGTAACCAAAACGTTAAAAAGTTACAATCTCTCTACCCAATTTACAGAAAATGACATCGATGGCTAAAAAAAACAAGCAATGTACAATGCAAATTTTAAGTACGAATTTTTGCTCTATTTTCTTAAAGAGAATTAAATACAAAATTGACTGTATAAAATGGTATTTTTAATGATACATACATATGATTGTTAATACTTTAATATACATATTGACATCTATAAGACAGATGGTATCTATTTACAGCATTTCCTGAATTGCCGTTCGCAGATGAGGGTAATCTCCTCACATTTTTGTAGAACTCTATCGCATCTTTTTCCCTTTTCTTTCTAGATTCGTATAGATCTTAACCACGTAACAGTTTCCTTTAGTTTTCATTTTTTAACATTTTTAATTTAATACCTCTGATTTTTTCGCACCACAATTTACCCTATTAACTAATTGTTTAACATAATTATATATTTGCATGAATTCGCATGAATTAATCTTTAACATAATTTAATTAATCTTTCAAATGATTACTAAAATCTACATATACCAGAAAAAGAAGAGCACTTTATTTCTTTTACATTAATTATTCTTTAGTGAATTTAACGTTTGCTACATGTTTTAGCAAGTATACTTAATTACGTACAAAGAGATGAATTATGAAATTTCTTAATGGTTTCTTTTTCCAGCTCAGATTATTTACCAATATCTTTAAATTAAGATTGATTTCTTAATTTCATAGCTCAAAAAAACTACAGTAAATCTGGTAATTTTTGCGGTAGATACATTTTAAGCAAATTTGCGAGTTCATTGCATTCGCAATTATATTTTTCTTAAAAATAATTCAACAATAAGAAAATGTAAATAAAGTTGTGGTCGTTCGCAAAATTGTATGACGTAAAAATTAATCAACAGCATTTTGACCCAGAATCGCAAAATAAAATCGACGAAAAAAATTTCCAGATTTACGGTAGTCATCGAGAAATTCTGTTTCTAATTTCTGAATTCATTTTTTTAATGCTTCATTCTTTTAGACAAATTGGAGAGGGCAACTCGAGTAACTTCAGTCAATATAGACAAAGATTGGATTCCCCTTTATCGAGCCTTACCCTTTCACCCGCCAAGAGGAGAGGAAAATCTCCGCCAGGATATTGATGAAATCAACACTGCTTTTCTAAGAGACACTGTGGAGGTTCACGCAAAACAGGCGCTTTATAGATGGCGCCGCATGCACACCCGCGCAAGCGTGGACGACCTCAAGAAAACTCTAATTGCGATCAAGCGGAAGGAGGTGGCAGATAAGGTTGAGGAGGAACTAAGTAAGAAAAGACCAATCAAAGCAAAGGTTCCACAGACTGTTCGGTTTCCTAAAGTGCTAGTTCAGACTCAGCAAGTGCGCGTCCGACATAGTTTGTCAGATGCTGTTAAATGATGTTCATGTCAATGTGTTTATGTCATTTTGTCTTCAATATTCTGTTTAACAATTTCTGTGTTTATTATGATTAAATCGAAAAGATATAAGCTTTATTTTGTACGATAAGAGAGGGGGATTTTAAGGATTCTTGAAAGTAGTACATCACAGCACATGGTTTTGTCAGCAAACACTACAATATAAAATGAAGTCAAATGTTGATAGACGTTTTTCTTGACAGATTTTAGACCAATGCCTACACACTGAATTGTCAACGGATTTTGTTGTTGTTTTCCAATTATGACAAAAAGCTCCCAGTGGATGTGACTAGTATGTAGTGGATGTTCGCTCCCCCATGGCAACTAAATACACTGAAGTTCTAGAAGTTCTTGTTCTTTTCTCCTGATCTAAATTGCTCGAATGGATTTTTGAGCTTGAAAACAACCTTTATAATTACAAATTCAAGATTGTTGAATTCCTGGTAAAAACAGCATAATTATTTGTCAGTAGCCTACAACTTTTCAAAAACATTTCTTGTTATTATACCTCTATTGATAATACTCGAATTTGATTGGCTGGTAAGAAAACTTTAAAACACAACAATGACTCCAAATGGTACTGTTTACAGCAATTCTGACCTAGGAATCATTGCATGTTGGATATAATGACCCGGTCATTATTTTTAATGACCGCTAAGTATGACCGCTTAATCAAAAATTCGTTTTTGAGTGAAGTTCATGCATAAAATACTAATTATTCGAAAAAAAAAACAACGTTTTTAGAATTGTGCATGGTCTGTTTTGCATTACATACAGAATACGGTAAAATTTTATCGTTACAATATATCGTTTCAATATATCGTTACAATTCAGTTCAATAGAATGTGGAGGCGGCTCTTTAAGAAGAAAAGTAATCGTTAGTTATAACAATGTATGTCACTATCAACCAAATATTGTTTTAATCAGTAAATCATTATGCAAAAACTTACACGACTTGTAGACTTCAATGTAAACAACTTCACTATCCGGTCTGTAGCGAATCCCGATCCCGATCAAAGAAAGAATTGATAACGGTTAGAGATTCATACTTTTCAATATATATCGGTATAATAAAACAATTAATTACCCCTTGTGAGTTCAACATGGTGAAATAAGGACCCTCGACCTGGCCCACTCGATGACCTGACCTGACCTCGGCCGCTACGCGGCCTCGGTCAGGTCAGGTCACCTCGTGGGCCAGGTCTCGGGTCCTTATTTCACCATGTTGACCTCACAAGGGGTAATTAATTGTATATTAAGAGCAAATTCTTGTGTTTCAAATATGCTGGAAGACGTTAATGCCACATCTAGGAGGTAACGAAAAAATGATAACATGTATATGTAATATATACGAAGAAAAATACTTAAGGAGGCTGGTGGGTCAACTATTTAATCCCAAATTAACCACCAGATTTAACTTATTTTTTTAGATACGGTATATTTAGCTGTCAACTATCACTTGGCAAAGAAAAAATTCATATATTTTAGTTTTAAAATTTTATCATTTTGTATACCTTTATATGGAGCTCTCCTTTTAAAGGAGATTGAAATAGTCTAAAAATGGCTGCCACCCCCTAGCCTCGTTAAATTATCTGGTTTATCTTAAACTTTGTAAAATTCATTCTTGTCCACCTATCGACTAAAGTAATTAAATATTCATAAATGATACTGATGGGACAGACTCTATGTTGTTTTTCCTTTTTATTAGAAAGTTCATTAGGATTTATTAAGACTAGAAGAGAGTAAATAAAATGCAATGTTATCACCAAAGACAATTATCTATAGATTTAAAATAATAACTGAGAATGAGTGTATTATAAAAATCATTTAGTGCACAGTTTGATGAAGAGTGCCTTTGGATACTTTTTGGCCTTAAAATGCCAAATTAAGGTGTACGATGAAATATACAGAGATCAAGTTCAAACAAACTTAAACAATACAAGTCAGAAAGTGATTAAACACGGACCTCAAAAACATCAGATATAGGATAGGTGCCATGGTTGAGTGAACATCCTCTGCCCATCGGTCACATCCGCCATGTTCTCTTCGTCATGATCAGGAAAGAACAGGAAAATCCGCCGACAATTTGGTGATTAAAAAAATGGTCTAACAATTTAAACGAAAAACCTCAGCTTGTTTTTAATGATATATATATTGTATTTGCTGACCAAGTCAATGTATCGATCATACATTGTAGAACGCATGAAATGATGACTTTAAACGAGACTGCTGATATTCAAGTATCATAAACTTGTTCGACAATAACTAACACCGCTTTAGAAAATATTAATACATAGAGCATGTTCTTGTGTATCGAACCAACTGAGAGATACGAACCGTGTATGCATGTAATAGATTTATATTGCTACATAAGTAATGGAAGTTGACGATCGAAAAGTTAAAGACATAAGGTTTATCATAAGGCTTTGTCGTAAGATTACCCTTTACGTCTTTTTCTATTAAAATATACAAAAATAAAACAGATGTTGGAGACGCAGTGGTAACTTTTATTTCAAGATCATCGGGAAGTTTTGTATTGACAAAAGAATGGAAATAACCATTTTTTATCAACAATAATTCGTCGATATATCTAAATGTCGAGTTGAAGGTAACAGACAGTCTTTTCTTCTTTTTATGCAAAGTTCTTGAACAAATTATGCTTCATATGAATACAAAACTAGAAAGAAAAGCAGTTGTCAATGGTATCAAAAAGCCTGGCCCCAGGATCATGAAACAAACTCTTACTTAAGTTAAATTTTCAATCGCCTATAAAATGTTTATAAAGTATTAAATTTATTTCAAAATGTGCAAAAACACCACTTTAATGACTCAATGTTAAAACATATTTTGCCTTTTAATTGCTTGACTTCCACAATAAATGAGTAAGACAAGAAGATTTTGAATATAGCTAAAGATGTGTCATGATCCTGGTGTCTGGACTTTAATTAAATGATATTTTGAAAAATATTTACTTTGTATATTTACCTATCTATTTTTGATTTTACATGATACAAAAATAGACATAAAGAAGTATATGTAAGGATTACAGGAGAAGTGTATGACTTCCAGTAAAACACTAATATGTTGGGCAATTACGAACATATCAAAAATATAAGAAGAGTTATAGATAAATCTGATGAGGTGAATAATGACTGTAGTTAAGTCTGACAAATGAGAGCACAAAAACACAGTCAAAATAATTGTTATAACAACGCTCATCCGTGTTTTAATACCATTAGTGACACTTGATTTCTTAAGTTCTCTTACCTTAAAACAGTGCAATGTAATGATCATACAAAAAGGGAAGAAAGTAGAAATCGATTTCCTAACCGTTAAAAAATATAAATATGTAAGAGTATCAGATGGCATATTTATATCTATTACTACAATAATGATAGATATAATGAAGCCATACATCCACATCATGAACGAACATCCCATTATAAGAGACGGAGAAAAACGATGCCTGCTTTGTAATGGGTGAACAGTTAATAGATACCTAATTATTGAGAGGAAAATAACATGGCCTATTGAAGTTAAGTACGAGGGTTGTCCCAAAATTCCGTAGACAAGCGTTGTTTTGTAGGAACCCTACGTCATACATGAATGAAACTTCGTATATAGGTTAAACCAACACTATCTAATAAATTTATGGACAAATATGGAGTAACTACACAAATTATTCCAATTTAAAAGACACATTTCAATGTCTGGTCTAGGAAGGCGGCGCAAACCCAAAAGTTGCAATTAAAATTTGGTATATTATATTTAAAATCCTACGGAAAAGTAATTACTACCCCATATTTTATGTAATGGAAATAAAAATTCTAAATATTGTTTTATTAACTATATTTCCTCAAATTTTGGTGTGTATGCTTTGATAAATATGAATTTTATAACGTTTTATATACATGGGGTTAAAATCAGAATTTTGAAAAATGGCGGCTGCTTTGGCCCAGGCGGCGCACTGGACTATGATCAAGTGTTTTGATCCTGAATTCACTCTTACAGAAATGTACCAGTCATAAATGTTTGGTAGACTAAGAAACTTTTTCTCCTCCTTAGTATTTAAAATGACTAAAACGGTTTCTCTATGTATATGTCAATAACAGTAATTAAAATAAAAGACAGGGCTAAGAAATGGGCAAGAGATCCATTGTGCAAATCCATTAGAGAAAATAGACAAAAAGCCCGTAGAAATACAGCGTTTTCAAATTATTATTATTTCATACCTGTACATGCATATACTTTGTTTACATATTTTAATGTTTGATCATATCATAGTAATTAAGATATTTTACATTTATAACTATAACCGTTTCGTTTAATTTAAAAATTTGATTCTGGTAATTGAAATATTTTCTCCAAAAATTTGAACCGTTGCCATTTGTATTTTTTGACGTTGCAGATTGCTCCGGGTGTTAGAGAACTATCTCACTTTAAATGTTATTACTCGGAAGGTTTTCAAGTAAACATGATAAAATTTTGTAATTTATCTGCCAAGAACATGCTTTATCCACACTGAAAATTTTATTGAGATACATTAGTTTATTTCAAAGATATGAGCTCAGTCTACGAAATTTTGGGACAACCCTCGTAAATACTGTATTGACAACAATTGAAAATGTTATATGGAGACAACAATACATTCTCCCATGGCCAGTTTGAAATATACATAAGATAGATATATATGTTCGTAAATTTGCTGAAATAAGATGACAACAGATATAGTAAATCGCAAAATGCCAAGCAGCCAATGGCAGAAAACGTCGCCGTATGGCGCTTCTTGTCAATAAAAATAAATACAATGGTCAAAATGTTTCCAATGAAGCCGAGAGATCCGATCGTCAACGTTAGCACAAGAAATTCTTTCTGAAAGTCAACTTGATTCAGAGTTGTCCAAACAAACAGTTTAAATTCAATTGGAGGGATGTCTGTCTTGTTGTATTGTTTTCGTATATTGACGATACTTTCGGTACTGTATTCTTTTCCGTTGGTCTCCTCTAATTGGTTTAGATATCCTGTTGTCCTGTTAAAGCCATTGTGTTGATGTATATTATTGTTGGGCAAAAATTTCCCTCAGGATATTTCGGAAACGTTCATTGTTATATATATCAATTTCATGAATATTCTTATTATTACGTACTATACACGTACGTTAATAATATATCCTAAGACGTAATTATATTTAGTCATTTACTTTGCGTATACTTTGCGCCAAAAGTAAATATAATAGGATCAATATTAATTATGAATCGAACACGCTAAACTAATCTTAACAGAGTTTAATTTGTTTTTCTTTGAATTTAACACTAAGATTTTTATTATTCACATTGTAATTTATAATACCACGTGTAATCTAGAATAATTAACTAAAGATACTCACCAAATATTTTTTTTACTTGTTTCCATTCTCTTATCTCCCGTTTTTTGCAGTGAAATGTCAAGTTCCATACAAGGATCAAGAAGTGTACAATAGTGTCTTCTCCTCAAAAGCGATTTGCTATTTTTTCTTTTTATTAGTTTTTTTTTATGATAAGTTAAACCTCCTTACAAAAAGATAACATCCGTAAGCGAATTGCTAACTCTGCCCATTTATCTGAATTCTAAATATTTGTCTGAAATGCATCATTATTTCAGCGATCCCAGAGCTGAATTGATTAGGATAATGCTATTAAGAATATCAGAATGATACCAAAATGCTAAGGACAGCCTAAATGACAGTCTAAAAGCGCAATTTCAACCTTTATGTCATGATTTCAATTGTGGCCTTTACAATAAAAAAAACATTTTAAGGACAGATGATACAAACAAAAAAAGGACTCCTGGATTGGTATATATTTTTTGCTCTAATTTCATTGCAAATGATGCAAATAATAAATTCATAGAAAATAAAGAAATTGTAAACCTTCTGTGATGTTCAAAAGTATGTCCTTCTAAAACCATCCTTATCAATCTATACAAATATGTTTCACTTCAAATTCCATTTTCGTGCAAATATTAATAACAAATTGAAAACCACGCGGTGAGAGTTTTTCATTTAACTCATTGAAACATGAACCAACTTGTAATTTTCAAATTCTTTGACAAAATATTGTTTGTTTCATCTGTCCTTAACAATTAAAAATTCAAATATTTTTAGATATTTAACATAAATATAATTCCTGTAAAATACACTTGCAAACGTTTGTAATTCTTTCCTAAAAAAAAAACCAAACAATGATATACATTCACATATTTTAAAAAAAATGGATGCACTTTCATATCCACACATTAATAAATCATGACATGTTCCAAACGATCTATGGCGGAGAAAAAAACTCCTACCCTTCATAAAGTTAACTGTACGATACGTATATTTCAAGGTCCTTTCGATTCACTTTCACAATTATTTTCCCAATTAGAACATTAAATCATTATGTGTTTGTTCATAATTGCAATGGACAGAGTAAACATAGAGAAAGTCAAACATATCTGGCTAAGTAAATTTCATTTTTTATTAAAGTGCACTTTAATTTGACAAATAAATCAATATTTGAGAGATAGTTTTTTCTCCTCAAACAGAAATCTATCGCTATTAATGACACCTTAGAGCAAGGTTAGTTGCATCAGAATTGCATATTTTGCAAACTATTAAGGTATATCAATGTCATAGTGCCAAGTAATAAATTGGCAAAATATCAAGTCCATATTTCATACAGTTTTTGAGATACAAGGTGTGGCAGACGGACAGACAGACATACGCCGAGAAAAGTGATTCCTCAGTGTCGCTCTGCTTTGTAGGCGACAAAAAAGACAAGCACTGAGAGAGGAAGCCACATTATTCAAGTCTTTATTTGGCTCAATAACGAGATATATATGGGTACTATCTGCATAGCAGTGAAATCGCATTTGATGGCGCTTGCATATGTTTCCCATAGTTTTGATAACAAACTGTACATCCGGGGTCCAACAACCGAGCCCTTAGTGACATCGATTGCAAGCGATTCTGCATTTCATAATAAGGTTGTACATATCGAAACTCTCTGACTCCCGTCAATTAAATAGGACTATATCTATGACAGCACAGACCCGGACACCCCGTATGAGTTTTTTAAGACAATAGAAAAGAACCTGGTGGTCTATAACATTGAACGCGACTGACAGATCGAGCATGACAAGCACAGCATAGGAATATAGAAAAACATAGAAAAATACATGTACAATCGTAAACAGCCAATATATTTTCTATTGTACTCGAGTCATTTGTAAATTACAACAAATGTGAAATAATCTAAACATTTGAATACAATGGTTTCTACATAGGGTCTTTTCAGGTTCAGCAGATCACATTATAATGCTTACTTCACACATTTATTTTTTCCACAACATTTCTCAATGATAAAAAAAAACTTGAGATCTCATAATGAAAAAAAAGAAGTAAAGTAAGACATAATATCGAAGCTATATTAAAAAAAAATAAACATTAAAATCATGATTGATATGATAATGTTCATTTTCTTGTTTATATGATTTCCAGCTGTAGAATTTCTAATTGTTTTCATATTTAAACAATGCATTGTAATCATGAACCTATGAGTAACTATACTTATTCCTTATTTTTTGAAAATTAGAAAAATTAAAGCTGCTGAGATATATTCTGAAAAATTCTTCAGTTTGTCAAGAAAAAAGAAAAATGTATAATCATTATTCCAATCGATAACGCAACATACTGAATCCATATCATTATCGAGCATTCGATCACAACTGATGCAGTGAGATCATTTCTGCTTTGCAATGGATGAAATAAGTTCAAAAAACTGACATACGGTTTTGAAGAATTTTTCTCTAACATGTAAAAAATTCGAGTAGCACACATGTTAATATAAAGCGTCATCAACATGAATATTTCTTTGAAAAAAAAAGATGAGGGGGTTATAGTTTATCTTATCTCTTGAAAAGCAGGTAATTAATTGTTTGTAAAAACTATAAGATATCATACGATGAATATTCATTCAAAAAATAACAATACATGTAATATATCCCGCATTTGTGAAGGATTTTAACTAGTGTTAAAGAAAAGTAAATGACTTTCGAATCCATTGTTTAAAGAACTGCGTTTTCCATAAGCTTTTCATGAAGATCAAGTCTACCAAGTTTCATCAGAAGATTGTTTATATATTTGAATGGGTTACTTTGATCTTTGATACGGACTACCATCCTTTCTAAAAAGCCTTCTTCTGTTTTCTGAGTATCCATATGCATCTCCTTTCTTAAACGTTGTTTTTCTTCTTCAGTCAGTTGAAGGTACATGTCATTAACAACTCGCTCTGTATGTCTGATGGAGTTAAATTCCATCTTTTCTCTCTCATGTTGTCTTTGCCTTTGTAAATGTTTTCTCTCGTCTTCAAAACATAGAGTGGATATTCAATGTTAATATTTCGTTAGTAAATATGATATTTATTCATCGAATGCAAATGGGGCAGGATTTTTTTTATATTTTCACGAGTAAGAAGTTCGAATGAACATATCAAAAATTCTGTTTCACGAGTGAAATAAATTTCACATTCAATAACAAAACATTGAATTGTTCTGTTTATTACATTTTCTTTAACACCCCCTTCCCCCCCTGCCTCTGTCCTTTTGTAATTCAGTTAAAGGCTACATGACGTCATAGTATCAGAGCGGTTGAGAGGTCATAGCTAAGTTTTGTGAAATTGAAAACATAGTTTTAACAACATATATTGGGCAGTCAGTTCGTCAGTTTTATTCTCCATGAGAATAGTTTATTTACTCTCATATTTTAAAGCACTCTTCTTTATGGGAAGGAAAATCGACAGTTTTACTGCACTTCTGATACATGTATTTATTATACAGTGTGAAAGGAGATCATTTTGACATCACTTGCACACTGCGACAAAATATTACTATTTTATGAATATATACATGTACATGTATATTATAGTCGTTCACCGTTGAAAATATAAAATGAATTAAGTTAATAAGCGTCCACTCAATCTCATTTCTGCTTTCATCAAACCACAATTTTTATCATGATAAACAAATATTAAATTACTTCAATGAAAAGTTAAACAGTTTTTTTAAAGAAAAAATTGTTTTGTTTTTATGAACATAGTGTATCAGCGATTAACATTAAATCATTGGAATATATTTACCATTTGTGTGCTTTTCCTTTTCTTCAATTTTACAAGCAGCTAAAAGAGAAATAAATAAAATTATAACTCTGGCAAAAAAAAAAACCAAAAAAAAAAAACCCATCTGAAGTGATTACAATATATAGATAAAAAGTACAACACTTCAAGGATTTGGGATTTTAGTTCTGAAACTTCGTATATTACCTTCATATCTTTGTCTTAAAAAACTCCAGGTCAGTCTTTTCCAATCCACACATATATTGCCGACATAATACTCCAAATGACCTGTTGGTACCCCAGGATCGCTAAGCTCAACATTTACAAAACTTGTACTCTTTTTAAGAAATTCTATCTGAGGGGTTGAATTCAACGTGACAGATGTTTTCATATTTTCTGAAAACAGAAGTTTCACTTTTCCACCTGACTTTATGGTAAAATCTGCAGACTCGTCGCCATCTTGAATCTGCAGCCAACCTTTGTCCAGCATTGCATTTGATTTCTTGTTCAGAAAGAACCGCTGTGATTCAATGCATTCTGCTCTTAATTCAATTAAATCAGGGTCATCTTCTGGAATTTTGAACATCGTCAGGAGTTTGCATTTTGCTTTCATTCCAAGAAGTGTTAAAAAGTCATCAAGCGCTTGTTCCAGAAAACCTTTTTGACGTTGGTCATCTCGAGATGAAATCTGGGATTCCGTGATTTTGACGACATGTGTTCTAAAAATAATTTTTACAAATTGTCACTACAGATAAATGATACTGAAGTTTGTCACTCTTCAGGTTTTTTAAGAAAGGTTCAGTCAAAACTTCTTACTTCAAAACCGTTATTAAATTGAATTTTTAAAAAAAAATCGTAAATTAATATAAAAGACGAACATTTTTTTTACATTCAAATAAAATTAATGCTCATAAATTTATAAAGAAGCAAGATTTATGTGGGACGTGGAGATCGGTCCTTTCGATGAGACCATATAATCCGAGGTCCCTTGACGCAGTAGGTGCTGGCATGAAAAAGAAGCCACACTGCTCAATGGCCCTAGATGCTGACCATAGGACAAAATTTGCAGCTTTCCACCAACAAATCTCGAGAGGGAAGTTTAACAACATACAATCAATCAATCAAAAACTTTTGCAAAGAGATGAATATATATTCAAAACTTAAATCTCTTACCCCAACGTCTTCTATAATTTTTTTTAATTACTTGATACTTTCGACCGTACGTACAATCGTTTTAAAAAACGATACAAGAAAATATTTTGTTGCCTATTTTGACTTTTTACTACACCAAATATGATACGTGTAAGTTCAAAAAGGTCACACAAAAATTTATGCACAATACCCCTACCCCCTCCAATTTTTTTTTCGATTTTTGAATCCTACTTTCCTGGAATGTGGTGAGTACTTCTCCAAAATATATTTCTCAAAATTCCTTCATATTACCCCGGTACTAACTTTAAAAAAATATACTTAATCACTCGATCGGGGCTTTTTTTCGCCATCTTTAATTTTTTTTTTCGAAAGAACAGATTGGTCATTCTGAATGTTTCCTAACTCTTTTAATCCAAACGTATCATCAATTCAAACAAATTTCAAACATGAATTTGAAAGAATGTTTAAAAGAAATTGGACATTTACATTTCGCATATGAAACATTCCTTTCTGATTTCATTTACAGACAGTTCTAATTTTAATTCTTTACATTTAATTTTAACTTACGTTGAATTTGGTTTTAGCTCAAAAGCAAGACTTTTCTTGTGAGCTCTTGGTTCTACAATTTCGGGTGTCCAGTTTGATGATCCCGAATCCGAGGTTATCCTGACATATTTTGTTTTCTCTTTATTCTGTTCTTCATTAGGTATCTCTATCATGCCGTTGGTGATTGGAGATTGAGATGTTACTTGAATACCTTCCGAAATGGTTATATGGCCATATTCCTCTGGTTTCTCCTCCTGATAACCTCTTATTCTTTCTTTGTCCGTAATGTGTACCTATTCATCAAAGAAACAAGTCCACAAAATATACAAGATCAGAATCATAACATTAACAAAAGCCTAAGACCAAAAAATAAATTGAATTAAAAAATTAGATAAATAGATTAATATCATGCTTTTATCAAAATATACGCCGCAAAATTATAGCTTTATCCAAACATAACTATAGGTTACAGGAAGTTATTTTTCAAAATTAGAAATTTAGACAAAAATTCACCTTGTACTTGACAGTTAGCGAGTTAGAAAGATTGGTTGGAGGGATTTTGAAACAGCAGCTCGCTTCTGGAATTTCCATTGAAACACCTTTGGAGAGTTCGGTTTTTGAAAACTCTTTCTTTCCAGATGGAAATTCATAGTGCACCACAAAGATTTCACCCGGTTCAATGGTCATGGTAACCTTGCTACGCTAATAGTCATAAAAAGAAATCTGTTCAGTTGTCTGATACGCATAATTTTTATTAAATATTGCAATTTTACAAATAATTGAATTATTTTAAAGACAGAGAACTGTAAAGAAGGGGGTTCATAAATTACAAATAAATCAAATATAACAAAGATTTACTATCAATGCAATAAACGCATTTATATTCAGATGATACATGTACCTCATGATCAATCTTAATATCTTGAGCCTGAGTCCATTTTCCGGACTTGGAATCTTTTACTTTTCCTTTTACCGTCTGCCAGGAAAACTCCCCTTTGTTGTCTAAGCAAACTCTGGTTGGCGCTGAAAATTCTTCCATTCTGTATGCCTGGATAATCTCGTTTGTCTCAAAATCACCGTCTTTAACATCTTCTTGGTATTCGTCTGGGGATAGCTTTTTCAGGGTACCGACAAAATCTGAGTCCTTTTCCTCGTCAAAATCAGAGTCAGTGACTTCTTCAAAATCCGAAGAAGTAAGTATGGATATATCCTCTTCTACTAATTCCTCCCCAGGAGGAAGACTGAAAACAAATAAATGTTTCTCTGAGTCAGTGACATTGCAGCGAAGCATGATATTTTTATTTTTAAAAAAAAATTGTTTCTGATATATTCTGTTCATTGTTTTGAGAGAGAGAGAGAGAGTTCAAAAAATAGTAATGACTAAAATGTTAAAATTCATTTTTTTTCTTTGGAATAGAGTAAGTTACAATTCTATTTATCGATCCTTATTCATTTTCACTGAAAAAGGACACGGTATTTAAACCAGAAGCATGACTTGCTTTTGACCCACTCGCAAACATTTATCGCGATAATTTAAAATAGAAATCAGATCATTTTCATAATTTCTGGTAAGTAAATATTAAATTACTGAAAAAAATACTAATTAAAACAAAACACAAAGTAAAGAAACATCAAGAGACTTTTTTTTCGAAACACTCACCATTTCTCTCCTAATGTTATACATTCTCCAATTTTGACACAAGCAGTTTCGATGCTTTTCAAAATGTTGTCTAGATCACCTTCTCCACTAAAATATAAATCAAAGTTTTAGTATCCTCATATATAAATGCACATGTTTGATAGTGCAATGAAATATTAGATTGTTCACAAAAATAGGTCTGATAAAAAATCTAATAGGTTATACTTTTAAAGTATAAGTACAGGGGAATGGTTTTATTCACCTCGATCATTCCCATTCTTTCATGCACACACAAAACCTTCCTGGAAACTTAACAAATATTTCAGTTCTTAATAATTGCACAAAATGATGCCAAGATTGAAAAATGAAAAATTTCTACCTTTTCCGGTAAAGTATCATTTGTGTCTTGCATTCTTTGATGCATTCGCAGACTGGACTTATATTCTCTTTGAAATCTAATGAATCGGCATCATGCGAACTGAAAGAATTAAGCAGGAATATTTAAGGTATTCGACCTTAGATTCAAGGGAATTGAATCAATGCATGACAGATATGTATGGGCTGGATAATAACTATATTTAGAAATAATTTTCATGTTTTAGCATCTAGTAAATGTATGTAAGAGTGTCAGGACAAAACCAAATCTATGACCTTGTACTTCTTTAAAGAGTTATTCCTCTTTGATTTAGATTCAAAAAATTCATTTTAAAAAGTTTATCTAGTGAAAATAGTTTTCAATCATTTTTCTATTCATTATGTTAAATACATCTTTTCTTTATATCATGTAATGATATACCAAGAATTAATTTTTTATTTTCAAAATTTACTTTTTCCATAGCTTTAAACTTATGCAATCTTCAAAGATTATGTACTTGGTTAATTTGTTAAATACCCAGTAGCAGAGAAGACGATTTGCAAATAATTTATGCATTTTCACTAATATAAACAATAAAACCCCACTGTATAACCAGAACTCCTGATAGTGGGGCCATGAAATTAACAATTTTGGAAGCGGCAGCCTTCTTGTACATATATATGTACTTGTTTAGTTTATTTCATGCTCGAGAGCAGAGAATGTTTCCAAAGAAATAATGAATATTCACTATATCATCAATATAGCCCCGCCCTAGAACTAGAACATCTAATCCTAGGGCCATGAAATTCATAATTTCGGAATAGGCAGCCTTGTGCAACATTACTACATATGTATGTATTTGGAAAGCTTATTTGATGCCCAGGAGCAGAGAAGCTTTTCATAGAAATAATGCATTTTCACTATATAATCTATAAAACCTCGCCCCTAGCACTAGAACCCTAACCCTTGGGCCTTGAATTTCACAATTTGGGTATAGGACTTACTGCTTGTTAAAATCATGCCAACAGTTTGACTGGTTGATGTTCAAGAAGATTTTAAGATTGCATCAATTTCAGTGTTTCCCCCGACCCCAGGGGGAGGCAGGGACACTGAGATTTTCTTCACCTTCACATGTAGATGCTTTTTGCCCAAAAACTTTGAAACTGATTGAGCAGTTGCAGAAAAGAAGCCGAAAATGTACAAATGTTAAGACACGACGGACGACGACGGACGATAACGGATAACAGCGGGTGCCTTTATAAATATTACTTCATGTGAATCTGGAAAAAATATAAGAAGTTTCCGTTTTCATAGACTTGTAAAAAATAACCTTTGCTTGATTTTTTTTAAAAGCAAAATTTATTTCTTGAAGGTTATATTGTACATAGGACTGAATAATTGCTTTTATATTTATTGATAAGAAAAAAGAGAATAATATATCAAATGAATTCTTTAAAATTGCCCCCCCCCCCAAATAAATAAATAACAATGTGAAAATGTGTACAATTCTAAATCTAATTTAAGTTTTGTTTCATAATTATTGCATCACATGAGAAGGGGTTATTTGTTCCTTACCTTAAACTGCGAATTATACTTCGTCCATGAATCAGAATTCCCATTGTTTGTTTGAACATCTGCTTGTATCTTTCCATCTCAGTATTCCTTTAATTAATAATGTACCATCGGATCAAACAAAATAAGTTAATAAGTGTGTTTCTTTACTTGGAACAAGAAGTGTATATCGCTTGTGAAAATATTGAAATTGATAGTTATCGATATTTATATAATTATATCAATTGTTTATAAAAACGATGATAAATTACCTTTCTTCTTCCGGTGTACATTTCAGTAGTTCTCGTGCTAGCCCGCATACTCTCTGGATAAAGAAGTACTGTCGTACCACACAAACGAGAAAGGGTTTAAATTTCTCAGACGTTCTTAAAAAGTAAATTTTGTTTATTTGAATAAAATACATGATTTTGTATTCTTCAAAGCCCAACAGATTTTTTTTAACACTGAGAAAAAAATGACAATTTGTTATTAAACATTATGAAGTAAGGAAACATTTCTCATAAATAGAGACTACTTATTGTCTGCACATTTAATAATTATGAAAATCATGTAAGGTAAATTTGAAATTCAAAAGTGTTGAAGCGGACAATTAAAATGAAATATGATTCCTCATATACTTACCTCATGTTGTTTATTTTCATTGACTTCAAGACAGGTTTCATTTCTTTAGAGACAAATGAACAAAATTCTATACACGAGACATGCAAGGTAACTCTACATCTGCAAAAAAATTTTTTTTTTATATAATTTACATTAAATTTTTGGGAAAAACAAGTCATCCTGAAAAAAATCATAAGTAAATCTGTTGTGTAAATTCTACTTTCCTTAGTTAATGCTCTATCCAAAAAGTACATCTAAACTATCTACTAGTATATGATTTGATTCATCATAAATCTTACTCTTGGATATCGGGAGTTGAAACATCTTCTATTTCGGCTTCGTTCGAAAGGTCGGTTGGAATGTCAGGTGTAAGAAAAGATAAAATTTCATCTACAATATCAGGAATTGGGAAAATGCTTTTTTCCATATCTTTATAGTGTTCAGGTGAAAACCTAAAAAGAAAATCGAAACATTTTAGAAGTATCTTTTTGAAATGTCAACTTAACATTCTTTTCAAAATTAAAGACAAAAAAACAGGACAACTTCATTTTTAATACATTGGTTAGTTACTCCAAAAAATATTGCTTTTGAAAATGTAGTCGTATGCAAATTAATGCAATGATAGTATCACTACTCATTAAAAACTGTTTCATATTTTTTCTCATATAACATAAGACAACTTTATACTCAGAGGCATATCATTGAAGCAAATACCAAGGGATTGTTATGCGCTTATATTACTCCATTTGTAAGCCTTTAAAGAAAGGGTCCATAATTGTTCATAATAAATACGTGTAATCATGACACATAAATAACTTATACATTGTACATCTGAGCCAGCGTTCATTATAAAGATATACAATATTGGTGTGTCAAAATAACGGTTCTTTTTAAATTGAACAAAATTTTTATGAGTATAAAGATAAACAGATACAACAGAACTGAATGAATATTCAGTTTAAACTAATTTGAAGCACGCTTATTCAATACCTCTCAAGTATTAATACTGTTCACTGTAGCTCAATCGGTAGAGCGATCGCTCCGTGATAGGGAGGTCGTGAGTTAGAATCTCGGCCGCGACTGACGTGGGTCGATGAAAATGGGTAGCAACTGTTCCTTTGCCATTTTCTCGGCACTTTGAAATGGAAGTTGCGGGTCCTTCGGATGAGACATTTAAATAACTAGGGCCAGTATCAAGACAGTCGTTGACACGATAAAGCCCTTGGTGCCGAGTAGGGTTAAATTTTGAAGCCCTTCATCGGTATATGGTGATGTCTCTACATGAGTGAAAAATGTTGTGCAAGACGTAAAACAACATAAAATCAATCCATCAATCGTGTATTGATATAAAGAACTCACCTGTGGGTAATCTGATGACAAATGTGGCAAACCATTACACTGGTGTCTTTGATAATGGCAAAGATCAGAGGGAATACTTCTTTACATTGTCTAAAAAATATGTAAAAAAAACATTTTAAAAAAGGAAATTATCGTTATGATAAAATGCCTTGTCAAATATAATAATCTGATAGTTACATAAAGGTTTTTTCTTTAATTTCTAAATGTTTCAGGACTTATTTCTTCAGCTAAATGAAATACAAAAAGAAATATATCTCCATAGATAATGGATATTTTAGGGGAGTATCAACCATGTTACCGAAAGAATAATTCTGTGTAAAGCCTGCATGAAAATTAAAAGTAGGAATCTAAATTTAAATTACTGTATTTTCTTGGAAAAAAACCAAATGAATTGAAATAGTTTATCTTTCATTGTAAAATCAAATTTAAAGTAATGACAAGGTATTTTAAAAATAAAGTCCAGGCGAAAACCTGCTTAAATGCTTAATATGATCAAACATTTTTAAGATATTTTATTCATATTAATATATATTAATCAAAACTCACAAATAATATACTACAACGTGCTCTGAATATGTTTATTTCAACTAAAACGTCGAAATAAATCAGTGTTTTCTTTTAGTATGCTGAATCTTAAAAAAGTGTACATAAGCTTGATTTTCATTCCACTGTGCGAAGTATTGCGCGATAAAAACCATACTTGGTTTATTTAAAAGCTTTCCAAATTCTACGTCTTGTCTTATTTCTATAATCTAAAGATACGTAAGATTTTAAATTAAAACGAAGTCATTTCAAACATTTTTTCACTAAGTTATTTAAAACAGGCTTATTTAATATTGTAATTTTGAATGTTACCTAAATCTAATGAGAGGTGCATCTTGTGTTCGTTTTAATATTTCCAGCAAAAGTTCCAAACAGACAGCCGTGTCTTGTACAATAACTTTTCCTGTGTTCCATTCCTCATCTTCCATCCTATGCATGTATGAATATAATTGGAAAAAAACATAAAAAGAATTTTTACATAAAAATTATTATACTTGACACATTTATGATAAATAATAAAATTTAGAAAAGCTACAGCTAAAAGATATTAATGAAGGAAATAACTGCTTTTTGTATTCTACTCCAACATACATTGATAGCTGATTAGCACCAGTTTTTATTGTTTCCACACGTAATTTGATCTGATTAATTCCATTGTTCACTGTGTTTTTGTGTACGTCGCTGAAAGAAAAAAAAGTAAAATACATTCAGGATTATTTTAGAGACCAGTTGCGATTTTTAATAGCAAAAAATTAATGTTAAGTACAAACTGATATCAGTGAAAATAAACCAATATTTTGTTTACAATTTTAATGCCTATCCTTTTACCTTTCATAAGAAATGACGACAATATCCTCAAATATTTTTTTGTATTTTTTGGTAGTATACAAAATTTATTTATAATTGCCATTTTCTAGTGAATTCGAGACTGTTTTCATAAAGTTTCAAAATAAAGGTAAAGATGATGTTAGGATGCAGATAAGAAATGAGTACTTACAGGTGCCTTTGATCTTTTCTTGTTAGGCTTTCTATCACGTTTGTTACTTTCTCTCTGAATTCCTCTTATGACATGAACAAGATTATCATATGAAAGTCAGAACCTTGCTCAAATTTTGTAATTTTCATATTTTTTAAGTTTCTTATACAATAGGCTCTAGATTTTATTCATTAGAAACATTAAGAAAGGTACTTAATGTTCTAAAACTAATAAATGATAATTTCATCACTTTTGAATAGGCTGCAGCGAAAAATACAAATAAAAATATTGAGGGTTGGCCTCGATGGTTAGCATGTCTGTGGGAATGAGGGAGGAGGTGCCTTCACCCAAATGATATTGCAGATACATTAAATACGATTATGAAAGAAAACATAGCTACAGTATACAGTATTTCATTTACATGAAACAATTTAATTAACATATTTAAGTAAAACGGGTTTCATAAAACAAAGTTAGATATGTATGTAAAATTGTGATAATCAATATGAATATTAATTATTCATGTAAATGAAAAAATATGATAAATAAATATGGGAACTCTCGCCCTCTCAATAAATTTGAGTTTTTTAAAATTTTGTATAATTATCAGATTGTGTATAAAAAAGATAATTTAAAAAAAGAAGGCATTGTAACATCAACTTATTTTTCATAGCTTTTAATCAATTTAAAACTTGAATGTACCTTTTTTGCATAACAAATCTATTGGAAAATACCGAACCCAATCAGGTGTGTGATTTTTAAGCAGTATAACAGTATGCAGTGTAAGGGATGTTGACATACTCATATGACTTAGTTATTAAGATAAAGCAATTCAGGATTTGAAGTGGCCTGCTTAAGGAGACCCATCTCCGTTTAATCTGTTGATGTTTGTTCAAAATTCATTGTTATACCTTTAAAAATTGGTTCCTATCCAAATCTATATGAAAAAAGTCTATCATTTCTAATGTTTTGCTGAGCAGACATAATAAAAATCGTTGTTCGACCGCTGAGTGAGGTGTTGGACCGATCGATGAGATGCTGGACCGCTTACGTCACAGAATGAAGTAAGCTTAATCTCATTTTTTTTTATTCGTTGGTGTTCAACAGTGACGGACCCGAGGTTACACGGAAAACAGTACAAGACACATGTATCGGGTATGTCAACAAAAATCAAAAAGATTTATAATTATCTAACGGCCTCAGGCAAAGAGTTTGGTTCTTAGGTCCGACAAAACGCATGTTGCCATCGAACTCAGTCAATGAATGTATACTGTTTCGATTGATCGTTTGCCAAAAAGACATGATTAATTTCTTGACAGCCCATGGATTTTAATTGAGAATATCTTATCTTTCACACATCACAGTATTTATATATTATTTGCATACCTTTTTCAAAATTAAATAATTGGAATTACGCCATTTAAACTTTAAAAGCAAGCCTTCAAAGTAAGTTACGTTTAAAAAAATGATACAGCATTTTAAGTTCCGTCTACCTCTGTATAAAAGAATTAGTTTTTTTGTTTCTCATTTGCATTTCAAAGATCAACAAAGAACAATACATTTGTAGCAAAGAAAGAAATAACTTTTTAAACAATGACAAAACTTAAAAAAGCGTTCATTCGTTTATTCATATATGAGCTAAATTGGCACTTTTTTGAAGACAGCAGAAATTTCCAATAATTTGTGTTACCTTTAAAATAATGTGGAGAGATTTTGAAAATAAATTTTAAAAACAACCCTTTTTATTACAGATCTTAAAACTTTAATGAAAGCATATTTCTTAAAAAAAAAACATAATTATTTTTTTCGATTTTAAATGTGAAAAAAATGACACAAATATATAGGAATTTATACGTATAATTCATAAAATTCCTTCGTACAAGTAAGTCCTAGGCTTATCATCAAGTTTGGATCAATAATTCGATTAATATTGCTTTTATGGAAATTTGATATAGACAATAACATTGCGGGCGTTCGACTCCTTCTGCACTGGTTTTCAATGCAAGAGGAAAGCGTATAATATCAATTAATGAATGAAAAGGGGTATTTTAGCGAAGAGGTGAAGCTACTTTCATCGTATAGGAGCTCTAATTATATTTATTCATTGAAATTATAAAACAAAAATCACTACAGAAATTTTCTTTTTACTCACCCATAGTGTATTCAAAACTGAGAATCCGATGTCATGTCTATGGTGAAATTGTTCTGAAAGTAAAAAGGCAATTAAACTCATGTTACTGTTCTGATTAATGAACGTAGAGGCAAATCTAAAAATTGTTAACGGAAAATTACAACAAACAAAGACTTGCAGTTTCTACAGATGAATCAAAAGATTGAAATATGTTTTCTTAACCAGATAATTCGAGCTTTTAAAAGTGTGTTATAGAATTAATTATACACTTTTCTTAAATGGAAAGAATATTATCTTTCATACATTACCTGTAAGATGTGCTCATACGAATACCTGATACTAGAACTCCTAGCAATTTCACGTTCCATAATCTCTTGTGCTACCATATTACAGTTCTTGATATGTATCCGAAACTTAGAGTTCTCAAACAGGAAGTCTTTACTTGTTCCATTAAAGAAGATATACATCATTCTATATATTGATTTGGCAGTCATTTAAATACCCATATTGAAAAGTCAGCAATTTTTCATCTTTATCTTATCAATGTACGAATACCTGTTCTTGAAGGTCGCCTTTAAACTCCTATTTCAATTAGACTGTGTAAATTTTAAAAGTTTTTGTCTGTCTACAACAAGAGCAAAACGTTTCAAAAAATTCCTTGTTCCTAGAGGTTAAAACAATATTTATTCACTTTGATATTGAATACTGTTCGTTATCTCCAGATCCTTCTCATAAAACTTACTAGATTGGATAACTGACAAATATACCTTAAAATACCCTCTCTATACAACGTCAAGGGTAACAAATACAAACAAATTAGTTAACATTCATAATAAAATACAGGAAAACCAAAGTACTCTCACACACACTCTCTCCTTCACACATAAAAAGCACATACTAACTTGAACAAATTCAAATCAAGAAAAATGCAACAAATAAATGTATGAGGAGGTGATTCATATATGATCACCAGAATACACAGAGATTTTTATTTAAATAATCAGATCGAAACAAGAAGAATACCACTAACACTTTTGTACAATTATATATATAATTATGATAATTTGTTATATTTTCTGGAAAAATTAACATCTGGAACATTATTGGAAACGTTCACTTTTTGTTTGAAAGTTGCTCTTTTTCAAGAAAAAGACAGATTATAGCAAGCATTCGTTGTTTTGATTTAATCATAAAAGGATTTGCAATAATTGTCACATTTTACTGAGGTCACATGCAGGTACAAAAATGAAGAAAAAAATACGACGTCGACAAATCATTAATTTACACAGTTTTCTTTCTTACAAGGAATTGCTTCATTTATTTTTCAGTCGTTCAAACTTTCACAATTCCAGTTATCAAGGTTAGTTGCTTTACCATAATTTTCTTCCTTTCAAAAAGCCCAAATTGACGTGAACAATTCTATGAAAAAGAGCATTCCCTTTTATGACACACATTTTTTTTCTATCCCGCCTTTCTATTGATGCTTTAGCAAAATGTGTTATGAAATGGTATTGATTAACTTCGTTTATTAATTGAGGATCGGATAGGAATGGGAGCATGGCTATTTTGAATATGTCCAAATTGGTGATAAAAAAAAAGCTTCAGTACTAAACTGCTTTTTTGTCTTAATAAAATAACTTCTAAGTAAATTCAAATCTCATCAGTACATTCTTTAAAACGCAGACTTGATTTAGCATGTAAGGACTTTTTAACTCTTTTCGTTCTTTTTTTTTTGTTTTTATCGTCCCTCCTAAACTTTTTTCACTAATGCTGAAACATGACCACTTGCCGGTAAAAAATGTAAATGTAGTCCATAAAGTTAGGGCTTTGGCTTTTTAGGTAGTTTAGGTTTGTTTCTTGCCAGCACTTACTGCAAAACGAGTACGGGACCTCGGTTTGTATGAACTCTTCCTAAAAACATGTCTCCACATCCCGCATTGGGACTCGAATCCGCAAGTGAAGGTTCAATTCCTTAATCGGCAACGCTACAGCAAACACTCTAACAACTATGCTATTAGCAGGACAGTGACTTTTCGTTTTCGTGATCTTTGAATCCAACGTGTTCGAAAGAAATAATCAATGATTGGTTTTCATAATCGAATGTAATGCCATGCCTCTGGTCTTATTTTTATCATGTGCAAAATATTACATGTACACGTAATTCGGATCTTTGTGATGCGATTTGGGTTGATGAAATACTCGTCATGTGACAGTAGTCTGGTATATATATATCTGGCAAACCCTTTTAGTTTTAAAGCAAGCGTCAGTTGAACTTTGCAGTACCTACTTTCGAAATAGTCAGAGAAAAAAATATCTGTACGACTATTTTCCTCCACAAAGAAAGATTTCTAGTAAGTTATTTTGCTACGTGTACTACTTGTCTACCTTTAAAGAATGTGTAAAGCGCGGTCCATATTTTTTTTTTGATAGAAACAAAATAGATAAATCTTCTTTTTTTTTGTCAACAGCAATGTAAATTCTTAACTTTTATTACTCATTTTAGCCTTTCGGCATATTAACAAATATAAAATAATCGAAACATTAACTGTAAGAATTAATAAGAAAATTAACAAAGTATGTATCTATCCTTATAATCTTACTCTCATAATGGCGTAATGGTATTATGGCATACATATAAGACACAAACTCTTTTTGAGAGGTAAGTTTTGAGAAAACTCTGCTTAGCATGTTTTTATTCTAGTTCCCGAATTTGAGACGACTTATATTTTTCTGATTTTTTCATTAAGATATTTTAATAGGATGCTTAATTACAGATATAGGCAACTAATCACCGATGGTGATTTAAAATGTTCAGTGTTGTTTGACTGTTCACAGTGCAGTTTGTTTTCTAAATTTATGTGATTCCTTATAAAGAACTTTAACCTTTTGCGTACAAATTACGCCAGAAAAAATGATTATCTTTTATAAGTGTGAGGAATTATAGAAGCTAGAGATATATAGTCCTTATTCTGATTGCTGTCAATGCTATCTATGGTTATTCAATTTATGAGACTGCTACATGTATAAGAAGAAGAAGTACATGTATCATATTATACTACATGTAGCTTCATTCCTTCCCCGATTTCTTTTTGTATCCATATCATTGAAAATCCTGAACAATAGAAATACATGGATACTATCCAGCTATTCATATTGGAGATCAATATTTGGGAAATGAAAAATATTTCACAAAATATTGAATGTATATGTGCTTTTGATTCATAAAGCTAGGTTCAAACACATTATAATCATATTAAGAACAGTTAAATTATACCAAAATTAACATAATAAAGTACCTGTTAAACCTAGGCAAAACCTATTTGACATTTTTTATAGCTATCTTGATAACTTTAAGCAGGTTTTATTGATACTTGATTTGAAGGTGGTCTGTTATAATCAAATAAAAATACAAATTTGGAAATTGAATTGGTAATATTTTAGATGGATAAATGCAGAAGCAATTAAATTATATTAAAACAGTGTAATAAGTGAACATTACAAAACATATAATCTGATGCTGAGTTGGTTGGTGGAATATTAGTACCAAAATTAAGTTCTTAAATGAGAAATAATCAGAAAAATGAAAAAGAAGAATAAAATACGTTTGCAACACTGAAAAGAATCTTAATGAACTGAGGCGAGATATCTGAAAAAGATTAATTAAGGTTCCTAGTATCGCTCTCAATAAGAACTTACATGTAGGGCAAGGTACACGGGGATAAGCTTAGAGTTACCTAGACATTAAAGTTCAGCCCATCTTATATCGTTTTCGGATAAAACGTTCACAAATAGGTTAAAGACAAATGATAAAACTGGATATAAATGAATTATACAAACAGGTTTTTTCTTTGTTTATTCGAGAATTCCCCTCTCATATCGAGACGCAAGTACTTGCCATTAGAGTGCTGCGAATTAAGATCTATGCTGAAGGCAATTGTGAAGATTCCTTTTTTTTTTACAAGCACCTACTGCGAGAAGTAATTTCTGATGTTTTGGAGATTCGTGTTTGCTCCGCTCCTATTTTGTATCATTTGTTTTATGGACTTTTGATCTGGAATACTGTTCGTTATCTTCATATGATTCACTTAGAAGGAACATGGAGCATCATGTAACATGTACTTTTTATAAGTATTAATACATCTTATAATGTATTAGGTTGAATGACTTCATTGGCTTTTTATTTTAAGGATAAGTAAAATTTTGCATAAAGTACTGGCTTATTCAGCAATGAATGTTTTATAACTTAGATATTTCATAGAGGTTTAATTAACTCCAGCATTCTACTTATGATGGAAAAGGTCCTTATAGATATTTTAGTTATTTTTTTTTTTTTTTTTTTTGCAGATTACTTGCAGTTAATTCATGAAAGGATGATTTGTTATGTTGTCTGTAAAAAGACAAAAATTAATATTTTTAAAATGAAAGTTTAGTTTGTGTTAGGAATGCATTGCCAATGCTGATAAATCTTATCTATATGATTGATATATAATATGGTACACAGTTTAAAAATCGTTTCCTATACGGATATCTAATGGGATAATCCGATATGGAGATATCAAGTAATACTGAAACTCAATGGGCTTTCTTAAATTATATATATTTATAAAAGATGTATGATTTTAAGTAAAAAAAAAGGAATAAACATATTTCAAGACACTTTATAATATTATTTTATGATTCAATGCCTTAGAACGGAGTGCTGAAAAAAAATTACTAGTTTAACTCATTAAGAAAACTAGTAAATTTACTATAGATACAATCATTACCTCAAAAGTAGTTTTACTAGGTAATAGTAGATTTACTAGATGACATAAGTAAATCTAGAATTTATAAGTAACTTTCACTAGGTTATCTGGTATCTAAACGACCCCCACTCCATGAGACATCTTCTATTGACTATCTTAGCTAGTACTTATCACGACGAACCCTTTACGAGAGACTCTTCGTAAATTAATTAGGTTTTTTCTTTCTGTAAATACTTTTATAACTACAGCTTTGAAAGAGATAAACTTGGAAATAAGAATGCTTTATAGGAATGACCTAAACACATAAAAACTTAAGGCATTAAAATTTCTTGCTTTTATCTTGTATGATCAGTTTATAAGGAAAATTTAGACAATGCTATTAACAATGACCACTTTTTAATTCAATGTTTCTGTCTTGGAAATGATATATTAAGTCATCTAGAAATTCATATCATTTGGCGAAGCCAATTTACTTGTAACTTAAGCCGTATTTAGGGCGTAAAAGCTGAATCACAATATAAATTTCATTACCTTATGTTACATGCATTATATGTGATTTCAAGTATTTTTTCAGAGTTTCTAATCTGCTTTTCTACATAACTATTCTTTAACTAACATAACCTGTCTGGGTCATTTTATAATCGTTTTTTTTTTTTATTTACCTCTCAAGGATCACGAGCAACAAAATAATAATAATATATAAAGTTTCTGTGCCTGTATAAAATGTGTTCTTAATGAGCAAATATTTTCATATACATGTGGTATAAGTGGAGTATTTCAAATAGTATTTATAATTCAGGAAAAGAGCTGTAATTCAAATGGGCTTTTCTGTACTCAAGTCTCTTGTAAATATAATTATTGAAAACAATAAATAATTAACACCATTGTAATAAGAGAAAAATCAATGCTGAATAATCAAAGTGTGAGTATTGCTAAAGTACATTGCTAAATAAAACATAATTCTATGACAATGCGTTAATCATTTATTTGATCATTTGTTAGCCTTTATACGTGTAATTGAGGTTTGTTGTAAAAGTAATAATATCACCTGTATGTTAGGTCTAACAATCTCTGTACTTGCCCCACTAAGAGGATTTTAACATTTTTGATTTAGCATTTTTCAGTCTTTTATATAATGTCCAGTATTCTCAATGAGTATTTTAATTTAAACCAAAATTACTTTCATAATATGTTTTTCAAAACTATTGCATATAATATAATAATCGAAGTAGTATTTAAAACAAAACTGTTACATTCTTCTTTTTTTAAAATTGTAATGAAAGTTTTGTAATAATTACATTTCTTGATAACAACCGTTATTTTAAGTCATTATTATTCCGATACCATTAATGAGAATGTAACATACTTCGTGTAAAAGTAATTCTTAATACATTTTCCCTTGTTTAAATATCAATTTGTCACAGACCTCTAAAAAATTGGAAGTGTAATCAAGTGCCATGGAGTAGTGAGCATCCCCTGTCGACCCGCTCAACGTCCAATCGGTGTTCCAAAAAGTTAGTAACGTTGCCATCAATGGCTTAAAGTTTGTATTGACACACTGATCATCTGAAATTAATTAGCGAGAAAAAATAATTTCATCCAATTTTATTCAAATTTTTGCCTTATGAATAACGTTCTAACGTAACATCAGATGAGGTATCACAAATCTTTGTGCCACCAGAGTGGAAGTTTTAGTTTTAAAAATCTTTGTCATGTATACGTTCGAAAAAAATGACGTGCTCCGTAAAGCATGCTTTATATTAGGAATAAAGTTGTTTATTTTTAAGGATCATTGGAAAACACCAAATCTTTGCACAGTAATTGAAAAATTGCGTATATGTCACATCTTCAGAATTCCACCTGATTTTAGACAAATGGGGCTCTTATGATAGAAATCGTCCGCGAAATTTTCTTTCAGCTCTTACTTGCTTAAAAGCAATCTTAGGAGTTTTTTTTTTTTGGAAAGGCAGATTGTAGGATTGCTTTGATGAGAATTTGTCTTAGTTTTGTAAGTTTTAGACAACTTTAATTTTGTACTAAGGTATGATTGGATGATTACTGAGTATTGGAAGCCAAGCCTTACTAACTTTATCCTACCCAGTGTGTTTCCTAAGATTAAGGATTTGGTCCTGTTGTTTGTTTTTTTATATATAAATATGAAATTCATCATATTGTTCTATTGTCGTCATCTGCATACTATACATGTATGCGTGTTTACCAAATACTAAAAGCGAGAGAAATTGAATTTCTATTTTTTTTTTTACTATTTTAGGAGTAATGGATGCTAGATATATGGTCCTGATTCTGATCATCTTCACTGCTTTCCACGACTTTTCCAATTGTGAGATTGTCAGAGGTAGAAACAAAAGCAACACCAGGGTGATACCATCTGTTCTCTTGCCTCGATTCCTGTTTGTGGCCAGGTCAATGAAAAACTTAGACAATATAAACACATGGACATTATACCGCTATTTTAAATGGAGATTATTGTATGGGATATCAAAAAGGAAATAAAATTTTAATAATAAAATTGTGAAGATATGTTTTAAGATTGTGAATATATGTTTATTTTGACTTTTTCAGCTGCAGTTAAACACCAGCTATCTCTTCATACTCATTAAAGAGATTAATCATTATATAGACTTAATGTAAAGAAACACACAAGAATAGAAAATTATACTGATATATTTACTGAGAAACATTTACTTTTTCCTTTTCTCTATATAGTAAGTAGTCCAAATCTTAAGTAATTTCTTTTCATCAATGGAATCCTTTCTCCACATAGTTTCAAATTTAAAACTGCACAATAGTAGGTAAACTTCTCCCATAATTTAGCTGCGGCAAAATACACGGCGCAGCCTGTAAAGCATTCCACGTTTCTCTTCTTTCTCCTTCTTCTGTAAAAAGGAATTGTATAGAGTCAAACGTTTTTTTTAGGAATGGGTTTTATGAAAAACAATATCATTGTTTATATACCTGAATTAACATAAGGAAGTACATTGAAATAAAACGAAGAAGGAGGATTACCTGTTGTTTGTTGGCTTTGACGCATGCGCAACAAAAGTACCTTCGCCATGCACTAGATCGTCCTACTCCTGAAAGTGACAATACTCATTCACATTAGCTCAGATATTAGATCTTGTTATGCAGCATTCCGAAGTCTATAAAACATCAGTATTTTTATTTATAGCTTTCCGAGTTTTATCTGCAAAAGATGTTTATAAAGTACGTCCCAATTTGTTGCTTACATCTGTTTTAGGCAAAGTTTTAAAGCTACAAATAAGAGAAAAGAGAAATTAAACAAAGGTCTCGATTTCTGCGTTGCTTTTCTTTTTAATTCATGAAAATATAAAGTCACAATTCAGGTAGAAAATCTGAACAAACCTTGCTGCACCTGTGAACAAGTCTTCGACAACTTCCGATGCTGTGGTGTACATTATCTAAACAAGAAAGTTAAACATTTTCATATCTCTTTTATTTCCAATAATATACAATATGAGCATTACATTCCATTTATCGAGGCTGGGGGTCAAAAAATTATATACCGGTATAACTTCATTTCTTAGATATGATATATTAAGCTGCCAACTATCACTCGGCACAGAAAAATTTCATATGTTTTAGTTTTAAAATTTGTTCATTTTTGTATACTATCTTCATATGAAGCTCTTCTTTTAATGGAGATAATTATAGTAGATCTCTAAAAATGGCCACAGCCCGCAGCCATCTTAATGAATACCTTTTGCATTGCCAACTTCTCAGCGTTTGTCTTTTCAATGACGGCTGGTGGCATATTCCTCAGACCTTACTAAGGTAGGTATATCCACCTCTATTTTAACTTATCTGTAAACAGGAAATTATTCAGTCAATAATTAGTCAAAAATTATAAATGACAAAAATCTACAGAAACAAAATATTTTTTTCATTCAATTCACTTGCATATTCTTTAAATTATTATTTTTTTATTCAGTCTGATTAAATTCAGATGCTTTGATCCGCTCCACTTGTGTAAAGATCTGTGTGACTAGATCCTTTGATCCACTCTTCTTGTGTAGAGATCTGGTGTGAGCGGATCAAAAGATTTCATTTTAAATTGTGAATACTGATTTGGTCCGTATTAATTAGGGGAAAAATCTTCAATTTGAATTAATTAATGAAAATAGAATACATATCGGTGCAAGAGACAAATTTCTGATACTTCTGAGTACATACCCAGCAATATCGCAGTTAGGCGTGGCCTTGATTATGAGGTCATTAACAGTTTCCTGTGCTGCTTTGTAAAATAACTGTCAAGGAAAAAAAACTTTAGGTTAATATGTAGTCTTTTATGATCAATTATAAAAATGTTTATTTATATTTTTAATCTCTCGCTACGTCTTTCAAAAGTACCATGTCTTTAAATATTAATTTTATTATTTATGTGTATTTATAATTTTATATATTTTATAATTTATATTATATAAGCTAGAGGATTTAGATTGGACAAAAAAATAATACGTTGAATTAAGTATTTATGAAGTGTAGATTTTTTGTTTTATTATATGAGTGTATAAAGCTACAAATAATTTTTATACATTTTGAGTCATTTTCTTCTCGTTTTCATAAAACACCTGTGTCGCCAAGATTCTTGCGTCGTTAAATTTTGCACGAGTGGCCGGAAAATTTAAGAAGTACTGGTCAGTTTCTGATGTTGTCATGTTCTTCATCTGAAGAAATTAAAAACGAGACCGAAATCATTGTAAGTGAGCGAAATATTGTGAACACAGTGTATACAAAAACATATTATTTGAAATTGATATTTTCCGATTAATAGATACTTTTTGTATTTTCATTTTCTCATCCCTCAACAATTCTTGGTATGCTCTCTGTCGTACGCCATCAACTGCAGATCGGAGCGGGGTGATTGTAAATAAACTGTCCCTCGTTTGAGCTAAATAAACTGAAAGACAATAAAAATATTTATTTCTATACGTAACACATAACAATATATATTATCCATATAGATTTTTTTGTCTAAAACGTCATGAGTTTATGCTTTTGAAGCATGCAAAATGTTAGAAGGTTGCCATACACCCTTTCACTTCTTTTTCAACTCTCCCACTTTTTAAAATTTGAAAATTTCATCTTTTATGTAACTCCCTTGCCCTAAATCAATTAATTTAACTTTTCTAAAATTGTCATCAGTTTAAATGCGAATTTTATATTTTAATGCTGTGTGACTGTCAAAAAAATCTCTTTTTTTATATACATATAAAGTTTATTTCCTATCCTGAAGGGACGGTAGTTCATCGTATATGTATTTACCTGGGGAAATCATACCAACGTGTAGTTGCACGTGTGGTCAGGTCCTCTACATTTTCACGTGCTGCTTCGTATAATAACTGTCAATAAAGGATTTAAAATTCTATATTCAAAATTAACGACATATCGATCTTACATCTTGCAATAGAATAATTATATGTAAATGTCATACATCTATAACTAGTTTTAATTGTAACGGGGACGGTTACAGATGTTCCCCAAACGCTCCCCAACTCCCTTTTTGTGCCATTTTTCCTGTAAGACTTTTTAAAAATATGCTCAGTATCAAAGGATTTCATCAAAGAATTATAAAAACTACAATGATATCAAGTATATCTCATTTAACGTATTGCACTCGCATGCACATGCAAGATGATCATGGCATGTTGTCTAAAGCAGTAGCAAATCTTTTTATCGAGATAATTAATAGAAATATCATAAAAAATATAAACGTTACTGTTTTTCAAATATATTGTTCAATTTAAGTATTGCGCGTGCGCACGTGCATGCATTAATGACCTTGTATTCAAATTTGATAGTAGCATAATGTAGAAATCCATTATACCTATTCAAATTCTGAATTTCATCTCGTTTCGTTGAGAACTTAGAAAGTTATAGACATTTAAAGTTTCAGCCAATCAGATTGCAGCACACGTGCATGCGCATGTTTTCATGGTAATTCTTATATATCATGCTTTAGATCTTTATAGTGTATGAATATGTTCAAAATTTCAAAGAATTTTGTCAAAAAACAAGAAAGATATTGAGACTTTAGTTTCAGCCAATCAGAGGTAAGCGCACGTCCATGCGCGTGAGATCTTGCTATTTTGACCATGTCATCATGTCTATCCTACTAATATATCAACACATTATGAGTTTCAAAGCATTCATCAAAAAATAGAAAAGTTACGGCTATATCTTTCACATTGGTCATTTCACGTGTTGCACGTGCACCTACATCGGATGAACATTTAACAAGATCACTCCCGGACTAAAAAGTACACAGGAAGAAGAAGAAGAAGAAAAACAGTAATAACAAGAAAGTCTGCTGTTGCAAGCAATAGCTTATGTCGCCCCGAACTGGACAAAACTTTCATTTTTTTCTCATCAATAAAACAATAACCATTAGCTAAAGTTGGAAAAACCATCAACTCCTATAAGTACTTTCAGTACTTTGATTTAAAAATCAAAGTTGAATAATTTGCACTTTTCCCCTGTTTCCATGGAAACTATTGACAATTTGCAACTTTTAAATGTAACACGCACAATGACAGATACTAATCAATAAATAAGTAAAGTTTAATGAAGAATGTTCAAGTGACCAGAAAGAACACTCGCGGACAAAATTCGTCGCTTTTTGCAGGTTTCCATGGCAACGGTAGCCATTTCGAAACTCAATGACCATATGGCACAACTACAACCAGTGATGGTCCTTTGAGGAAAGTTTCAGGAAGATTGTTTCAGCAATCTCCGAGAAAACGCTTGGCCAAAAAAAAAACATGCGTACAATCGCAATATGTCGTCCCCGACTTTATTCGGGACGACATAATAAGAAACAGAGTAAAAACAATATGTTCCCCTACTTCGTTTGGGGAACATAATTACTAAAAGTATTAACTGGTACAAACCACAGGCACTTGTTTCGGAAATTTATTTTTAACCCATATTACATCGTCGGAAACCCACGGCTGATTACCTTCTCCATCAGGATCGAAGCGTAATCAGCCGTGGGTTTCCGACGATGCCCATATTATAAAATGGGTTAAACATTTATTTCCGAAATAAGTGCCTGTGGTACATACCTCAAGTGTTGCTCTTTTCTGTCCAGCATTAAAATCTCTTGTAGCAAAGATTCTCTGGTTAGAAGCTGCCAGCAGAGCAGGGATTTTTGCATTTATCTCTTTGGCATCGCTGAAATGGAAAAACGACCAAGTTCACAAAACTGAAACTACGGAAAACATATAATGCGTTGATTTCAAATTTTAAAAGAAATGAAAAAGTAAATTGTAAATTTAATTTAATTATTAAACAAACCTGTTCTCAGTAGCAGCACAATAGCTACAAACGCGATCAAATAGTTCATAAAGAATACTGCGCACTACCTAGAATGATATCAAATGTGAAATGTGTGATTTAAACCATTTTAGCTTCATACATGTACATTCTAATGCCGTATTACTAAAATTGTAGCAGGATCATTGAAATTTATTAATTCTTACCATTTCTGACTCGTTGTCCTGAGCTTTCCACTTCAGACCTCTTTCTGTATTTTTCGAACTGTTTCTTGTTTTCGATGGTCTGCTCATCTTTAAACCTTTTCCCTTAGCCTGAGTTTTTGTCGCATCGTCTGTTGCAATATTGCCACCCTTCTTCAAAACGTCAAAACATTTACAGTTTATAAATATATCATTGATTAATGGATAGAAAGTGTCACTTGATAACAAATATTTTTAAAAAGAT
The DNA here is from genome assembly GCA_003671525.1 of Saccostrea glomerata. Classification (NCBI taxonomy): domain Eukaryota; kingdom Metazoa; phylum Mollusca; class Bivalvia; order Ostreida; family Ostreidae; genus Saccostrea; species Saccostrea glomerata. The sequence continues at coordinate 344,844 of PRKT01000174.1, read as the reverse complement.
ATTTTTGAGAAAAGAATTGTATCAAATAATGTGCATATTTAAAGAAAAATACACCTTATTAATTTTGTCCTTTTTGTGAAAAAATCATTGCAGAAATAATATATGTTTATCATTGAAGGGCAAGTTGGACGTGAATGGTCTCCGAAAGGCTGTTATTGAAAGTATGACATGTGTAAAGACAAGACCCCTATAGAATCCGCTATTTGGAAAAACCCCTACATAAACAAATACATGGGCGCAGACATTTTGGACACCCAAGGTTGTGCGGAGGAGAAAATGCTAGCTGGCGCGTGATTGGTCAATAAGAGAAAAGACTTGTTATGTATTTGACAAGTGAAATAAAGTTGATAAAAATCTCATATCAAGACTTGGGTTTCTTTGAGGTATATAGGAGTTACAGGTAAAAATTTGAAGGGAGGGATGCACTTTGGTTAGAGATTTTCATTTGGTGTCAAACGCACCTAGTTGTAAACAAATGGAAATTGAAAGTAAAAGTGCAACGGCACGGTATATTTTTTCTGGCATTTTTTGTTTTCCAATATCTCGAACTTTCACGACAAAAAGACCATTTTCCCGAAATTCAATATATGTATCAGTGAGAGGTGCTAAAGTTTGTATGGAAGTCTATGGGAAAACATTTGGTGGTGTTTGTCCATTTGCAATGTACTTTCACTTTCAAGTTTAACATTTGGACAAAATAAACGGGGAAAACAACTTTCCAGACGCTATCCAAGTCCAACTTGCCCTTCATTGATAAACATATTTTGTTTCTGCAATAATGGTTTTCACTAAGAGCACGTAATTAATTAGGTGTATTTTTTAAAAAATATATGCATTTTTAATAAAAACTTTTCCCAATTAATATTTATTCCAAGTATTTTTTTATTAATTGACACTTTCTATTTGTTATTCAATGAAAAATTTATAAACTGTTAAAGTTTTAACTTTATACCTCACATAGTTTTGGGGCTATTGTAAAAATAAATTTTTGGACATGTTGACCTTTGACGAAACCTTAAAAACCCAAAAATCTACCTTATACGTGACTGAATCATGCGTAGCACTGATTCAACCTATTCACCCGTAAACAAATGAAAAACAAATCGATCTCCTTCACCGATGAACCTATTTTGCAGACGTGTTTTCACATACCTTTCAAAAAATGTTTAGGGGGGGGGGGGGGGGGATAAACCTATATGTACAACACAATGTACAGCACCAGACTAACTTTGCAAAAAATATCTAACATTTTAGAGTAGTTCCTCGTTGATCACTGAACTATTGGAAACGGGCTATATATGATTATTTTTAAATTTTAAGACGAACCCGTGTCTGGTAATACGAATGTTATTTTGCCAACTTCAACCAAAGGAAGCAATGTTACATAAGAAGATAAAGAATGTCATTGAGATAATTATATTTATTTTAATTATGTTATAAGTGTTTCCATTATGAATATTTAAACTCTTTTAAAGATATTTATATTTTTCTGAATCAGTCTGAGAATATGATTCAAATGTATATCTTTTTTATATATATAAAAGGGAGCATCCAGAATTATATTTTACAGAATACACATTTACTAGAGAGAAAATCGCAAAAAGTCTTCCATAGAATATATACATGACATGACGTATTGTCAATTAAATAATAACGGTAATTTCCATCCCTTCAACGACACGATATATCCTGGCGAGCTTGAGAAAAAGATACCACACAGTCTGACACATCTGATCATATTTGGATATTAAACATGAAAAAGTCGTTAATGGTTATCTCACAACCAAGCTCTATAATAAACGTGATGACTTTTTTTTATCTAAAATAGTCATCTGCCCTTACTTATGCAGCAATATACCTCCATCACCTGCATATGCCATTTATATATCTCAGTTGATTCGATACGAAAGAGCATGCTCTACGTACGAACAATTTCTAAAAAGAGGTAAATTACTGAAAAACAAGTTGATGAAACAAGAATAGCAAGAGTCTCTTTGAAAGACATCATTTGGTAAGTTCTATGGTCGATACAGTGTCCTTGACAGCAAATACAATTTATCATTGAGTCAAATGGTGACTGACTTTTTTCATTCTAGTTGTTTGTCCATTATTTATATAAATAAACATTGACGACAGATTTGCCTGTTATTTCCCGATAATGAAAAGTAGCACACGGCGGGTGTGACCGGTCGGCAGGGGATGCTCATTCCTCTATTGCATCCGATCCCAAATCTTGTGTTTTTGAGGATCGTGTTAGCTTTGCTCCTATTTTGTATTGTTATATGGACTTTTGAGCTTGAATACTGTTCGTTTTCTCCATATGTCTCATTGATGACATTTCAAATACTCTAGCTATAAATTTTTTAGGGGATGGATGTTTGTTTTAATATCTTGTTTTTTTTTTATTATATTTTTTTACATTTATTATTTTAGATGGGATGTTGTATTTTTATTTAATTTTGGGGGAGCATGGTGGGTTATTTAAGAAAAAAAATGTAGGTCTATCACAAGGAAATGCATAGGTACTTTGAATAATTACAAAAACTTAAATTATAAAACAGTGACACCAAAACTATATTTTCTGGAATTGGTGAGCCACGGACGATGTCAAATTCCAGTTACATAATTCAAGAGACACGGACCAATAAAAAATTGACTATTATCGAATGAATATTCATCATCTTGGCACAGTGCCAGCACTTGAAATAAAGGGGAAGGAACCCTTGGTAGAATCAGGGGCCATTTGTATGTACCTGGCAGATCTCTATCAAAAATTTATGCAGTTGTACTTGTAATTGCCTTTTACAGGGAATGTTATTCTTATTTGTGTTTTCCTTTTGTCATTTATTTTCAGTTGTATGTTTGTGAAATATTCTACCAGAAAATAAATGACATTTAACTCTCTGATTATCTTATTTTCTAATGTTATTAGACAGACATACATAAATGGAGTACCTCAAGTAAGTGGCGATATAGATTGTATATTATCTGTTTTTTAACCCGTCCTTAAATATCCTTTTTAAAATACTAATTCCCTTCTTTATAAAAACTAATGTCTCTGTTCTTCTATGTACATGTATAATTATTGTAAAACATTGTTAATGTTATATGGCTATTCAGATTGTATGTATTGGAAAGGACTATCGTAGGTTTTGCAACTTGTCTCCAATCCCTTTGACAAGTTGTCAATAAAATATGTGAAAACAAATTAAAAAAATACAAATGTATGTGAAAGCATTTATTATAAGTGGCTTAACTAATATTATTAAAACACCACTTAATTGTTTTTGAATACTTTTTTTCGTATTATACGTATTTTTTCAGCATAATTTTTTACTGTTGTGCCACACTTGATGAAATCCTTGAACAACTATTTGTCCAATGGATGTTTGTAGAGCCAGAAAAAGGGACAATGACATAATTCAAAATATGAGGTCAAATTTTGAATTTCCTGCCACCTACATAGAAAAATTACTACACAACGAAAAATCCATATGCGGGGAAAAGTAAGAAGCCTATTCTAATCCAACTACATACAGTTTGTACATATACACGTAATACATATGGAGTCTTACACCTATTTATACCTACGATGCAATTCAAAATCCAATTTTCTAATAATAATAATTTCAGATTTACAGCAGCAGATTTCGTACTTGGGTATAACATTTGGAAGGCAAGTGTAATGCAAAATGGAGAACTGCTAAAAAACCACCATACGATTCTCTCCTACTTTGAAAAACTTAAAAAACGGAAAGCCTTCCAACTCACATTTTGAATGAATGACTCTATATTAAGAGTTTACTTTAAGTACAAAATTAGTTTGGCAAACTTTATATAAAAGTCTCGCATAATTTGCTACTTTTATATTTATATCTAACATTGTATATTAGTGCTTTGGTACTTCAAGTTCTCGTGGACGAAAAAGTCCTAGATATATCAGAATAGAGTTAAATGTGTGTGTAAGGGTGTGCTTGAGGGTTTGTGTGGGTGTACGGGCGTTTCCAAACATTCTTATATTACAGTTAACATGTACTTTTTATTTGTGCCAAATGAAAATATACTGATAATATTTCGCCCAGGGAAACATACTTAGAAGGTAGCTAAATCATCGTTTTACTAAAAGCAACAATAATTATTTTATGATATGATTCAATAATTAAATGATAGAAACTCATAAGGTTATACATGCAGCCTTGCTTTTTTATTACTTTTGCATAAGCCTTAGCAAAGCGAGGTTAAAATTAAAAATATTTGTCTTTCAAAATCTATTTCGAGAGTGGTGAAAACATTCAACCACATACGTTCATAACAAAGGCCTAGGGCCTTTGAATCGTTCTTCTGATAAATTGTACATGTACGCAATATCACTTCTATGCTCTGTGAATCCTGTATATTAAAATAACGCCTTACAAAAAAATAACACCTAAATATCCAAAAAGTAGGTCATCTTTGGTCATTTTGGTTCAAACACTTTGAGAACCTTATTATAAGATCAACTGATTAACAAAGTTTGGTGATTCTATACCATGCATGTAAGTCCCCCGCATTCTCAAATATTCCTTTATAGCCATGAGATTCCAAAAATTGGTCAAAGTGAACTACATTTTGGAAAGAAAAACACTACAAGACTGAAAATGCAACAAATGAAAAAATTTGTTGATTTAATTTGAAGCATCTGATTATTAGTAATATTAAGATATTGCATTTATTCCATCTGTAGATCACTGTGACCTTCTTTACAGTTGAAATATTCAGAGGGTTTAAAATACTTCAACTGACAAAGTTTATTGCTTAAAATTGAAAATTATCTCAAATATTTAAGTTAAGCCATATAAAAAAAACAAAAAAAATCATAGTGACACACTCTGAGGACCAAAGAAGCATCAACAGACAAAGTTTGATAATTTTTAACCAGTTAGTATCTTTAGAATATCATCATTAAGGAGGTCAACAACACCTTGAGCTGAACAAAAACTAGTAAATATTTTTTTCATATATTGGGTATATTCTTTATTTAGTATGTCCTACATATTTCAAAGTATCACTAGACTTATTTAAGAGATATCGCCATACAAATATCGCTCCGCACTGTATCTGCATATAATTTGACTCTTCGTGTTCAGGTGTCCATTACTTTAGTCTACAAGGGGCATTTTTAAGCCCAAACAATAAATATCTATAAGAACAATCGTATACCTTTTCAAAAATTCAAAATGAAAATAGAATGTATATAGTAAAATTCTTTTTTAAAAACATTTTTTGCTATATCAGAATGTATATGGATTGTATGAATTTCACACTTTTCAAGACAGCTTCAACAACAAAAAACTCATTCTAGGCGAAAAATTCTGTCAGTAAAATTTTTGAAAATTTACAATTGAACTGAAGTCCTTCGTCGTAGTAATTAACTGTAGCAATATTGTAAGGTAAATCGTACCTGATTTTCACGAAGGACATAGTTGAAAAAGACATAAAAACGCTTCATGTTCACATTTTCCGTGTACGGGAAAATAATGTGACGTCACACGAAGATTTACACAAGAATCTCTGTTACTAAATACGTTATACAATATGTACGTCATGGTGCGAAGAATACTCTATTTTCCTTGTAGTTATTTGAAAAGATTTCCCCCCTTACTTTCATGTCATAATTAAGCATTATAAATTTTTGATACCCCAGCTTACTAGTATAATGAGGTAGAGTATTTAGTTGTCAGGGTGTCCGTCAGTCCGAAAAATAATTTTATCGTTTGTTGCTTATCATAACATGTCAAGACGAATTTTGACCTTTTGCAAAATGAATTTATCGGCACATTATCAGTCACAATCCCTATAAACTTACATCATCTTACTGCCCTACCTTCCTGTGTAGGTATTCCGCGAGTTCCTCTCAATATATTAACTTGTATACATTTTTAAATCCGCCCAAGTAAGTGTCGCATAATTAACGTTCCGGGTAACTTTATGTTCTAGTCGGAACGATACATACATAGTATTAGTATGATATGGGTCCAGTATGAATCAGAAAGATGTAGATTGATTTTATTGTCTATAGTTTTTGTTGCATGCATTTTATTTTATAACATTGAAGAAAGAGCCAATAAAAAATTATATGTGTCCGGGGTATAAATCAGGTTCCGTCCCGCGTAAGTTTGGTTACAACCATAATAAACGTTCCGGGTATCCAATCATCCTTTTAAAATCTACATTATTCGATCCAGCAGGATTTAAATGTAAAACATTAAAGATGTAGAATTCTTTATCATGTTTTAAAATACTAACACAATAATCCATGGTTTTTTCTTTTAATTACTCTGTTTCTTTAAAAAATGAATGTTCTTTTTTTTCCTACCATTTTTGTAGATATTTTTTTTGTCAGGTAAAGTTTTTTGTTCACAATCAATATAATGTCAGCGAAATATGACCAACTTTAAATTTCCTGACTCTAAGAACAGTTAAAATGACACAAATTAAAATTTTAGAATAAAATTCAAATCATATTATGAAAACAAAAACTTGCTTGATTTCATTTAAGATGTAGTTCAAGGTAACCTTTAAGTTCATTTGACCCTCATATACTCGATACAATATTATTCTTAATTCCTTGAGGTATGGAAGCTTTATATTATTTCTAAAACATAGGACCATGCTAAAATGACTCTAGCTATCTACTTCTTGTTTATTAGTCCAGTCAATTTAGCAAAATTTGGGGGATGACCTTAAACAAATTGCAACAGAAAAAAAATTTGTGCCATACGCCTCTACACTTTCATATTATACTTAGATAAAAAATCCACCAAAATCCTCTAGAGGGAAATTTTTTTTTTTTTGCTTGAAATAAATGATATTTTGGGTCACAAATTTGTCCAAAAATAAAACAATTGATTCATTGTTACAAACTTTTATCTTAGAGTTTACTATCAAAATACATACAGACATAAATGTATTTTAAAAATTAATTAATAAATGTTTAAAATATAAGGTCTTTTGAATTTGTTGATAGTTTGAGTCGATTTCAAGTCGATAAAAGTTCATTAAGTGATCCTCATTCATCATCAAAATTAATGTCTCCATCAATAGAATTAGAGCAACTCGTACCACGGCATTCCCCACAACTCATGGAACAAACAATACCATGTCGTTTACAGTTGCAACGTTTGGATTCACAATTTGATTTGCAGTTACAGCGAATTATTTTCAATAATTCCTCAGGTGCAGGGGGGAGATGTGTTTTCGTTGGAACCAGAATCCCGTTTTCCAACTTCCATCCCCAGTCTTTTGGCTCCAGGTTATTACCTATCCATTCTTGTACTTGATGGTATACTCGGTAAATGTGATATATTGCAGCTGCATATGTCGGTGGGAGACTGCATACTTGTACCTGTTTTTCAACACGGGATGTTTTGGTGACAAATTTCCGAAATCTCAGTAGGTCTAGTCCTTCGCAAGGCTGAGCGCCAAACAAACCAGCAATAACCTCTTCCCCTTGAGATGCAAGCATTTCTTTAGATGGTATCGGCGAATTTGTTAGAAAGTAAGAGGAAACCTCGTAATAGGCTGGATTAGCTTTTACTTTCTTTAACATTTGTCCCTTACTCAAACCATATATTCTAGAGGTAGTGTCACAGCCTGTCAATGCATGTAGAAACAAAATGCACTCGCAAACTTCGTCTGTTAAATGTATCTCTGTCTTTTTAATGTCCCATATTTTTCCAGTTTTGTTAACTCTGTCAGAGAGAAAATAGACTTCTTTGCTTTCCACAAGATCCATATGATGCAATAAAACGTCTGTGTCTTCTCCAATAAGAGCGACATTATTTTCTTTTCCTTGCGATAACGTCGTTTGAACAATCAGAAGGTCTGCATCACAGTCTGCATTTATTGTGCAACATCCTGACTTTTGTAGGTCATTCTGTAAGAGCTCGATAAATTTCTGTTTGTTTGATGGATTAGACAGAAACACTTCTTTTTTTGAACGAAACAGTGTATTTTCGTTGAAGAAAACATCACGTCCTGTCAGACCCTTGGTGCGTCTGATGTGAGCAACATCTTTGGTTGTGGGGCCGTTTGAGTAACCATCAAAGACAACTCTGCAGTTTGGAAATTTTGAAGCAGCGTATCTTGAATAAATTTTGGATATATCACCAAATGTTGATTTGGAAGTCCATGGTAATTTGTGCAATAAAGACCCACCATCCAGTACATATTTAGTATCGACTGATAAGGCATCAATCCCGCATTCACCCGACGTCCAAATTGCATCTGCAAGGGTGCTTTTGTGCGCTTCTCGTGGCATTCCCGAATTATCAAACAGAGAAGAGGGGTGACTTGACAGTTCAAATTTAAAAAGTTCACTCATTTCGGGAAATGCGTCTCGGGCTACAGTTGTTATCCTCTGAAATAAAAGTTGGGGATCTACATGGGAAGTTTCATTATCGATTGTTAAGGCTTGTTTAGTGTGCATGGTTATGGCTTTGTTCTTTTTCTTGAAAGAGAAGGTGGTTGCATCATTTCCAGACAATGAAGAAATTATCTTAGATCCAATCTCATTGCATCTGTCAACATTCACATCTTTTTCTGCTGTCATCCCTGTTTCGATACTTCGAAGTTGATCAACATTTCTATCAAAAGGGTTTCGCTCCGCTATCCGATTCACAAGCACTAACAGGTCTTTATGGTCTCTTTCTTGTCTGCTTTTTGAAGTTTCTTTATGCTGCTCACTTGTGCTGTAGTTTACTTCTGTCAATATCTGTAGACTCTGAGTAATCTCTGCACATATTGGGCTGGACAACAACCACAACGCTCTTTGATACTCGGACATTCCTCTGCCTCTGGTTAGTCCACCTGATGTTTTCAGACTACGCATTAAGATCTGTTCAATCGACAAATCGGTAGATAATCCTGCCCAGTACTTATTGGATCTGCGAACAACGTGATAGCCTGCTGCAAAAAGACTATGGACATCAGGATGTGTCTCTTCTAGTTCGCACATTTCAGTCAAGTAAATGTATGCAGATTTAACATATAGGTTATGTCCAGCAGCAGCTAAATATGGCAGCATTTTTTGAACTGTTTGTAGGTGTAGAAACCAATCCCCTGTCCTTTCAGCTTTTATAAATGTATGCAGGAGGGAAACCATGTTAAGGTATTCAAGCCAAAGAGTAGCTGTGCGATTCGTTGAGAGATCTCTCATAAATCCTGACATTTTGTCTTTTATGTCCTTAAAAACGTCATTTTTACAAGCTTCATCCGCTGATAAGTTTTCATTGCACATATCGTCATACATTGCACAAATAATGTGTAAGTCAGGATGCCACATTTGGAAGCTATCATCTCTGCCACTCAAGTCCTCATCTGCATTACCGCTGTCCTTCTGTGCAAGATTGCAATCTGACGAGTTTTCTGCAGAATGATTCTCCATATCTAAATCTGTGTCATCAGGTTGAAGTTCCCTTGATTCATCGTTTGGATTTTTTTCCCCTCCATTTTCTTCATTTGGAATTTGTATTCCATAAATCTCAGACAGAATTAGGGCATAAAGAGTAGATTCAACCAAAACATGACCTCTGACGGCTCTTGAAACAGCCTTTCCACTAAGCATATGTACAACGGCATTTGGAGCATAGACACATTCAAGAAGCTCTTGTAAACCTGATCCACCCATGATATGACCAATAGCACCAAGGAAGCTCATCTGTAAATGAAAACCTCCAAGGCGTATTACTATTCTATTTAAGTCACTTTCTCTTTCATTTCTAGTAATAAGAAGCGCTTTCCAGTACAAGGGTTGATCGAAGGTTATTACGGGCGTTTTGTTGTACCTCGAAGCTTCCTTACCAACAAATTTGAGAGTTGTGTAGATGCAAGACATGTTACTTGGATCAAGGTCTATCATTGGGAAAAAAAATTGACGAAGACTGTCCAGGGAAGGTTCCACTACTAAACATCTGTAAAAATCCAGACCATGCAGGTTTTGGATATCTCAACGGCCAAATTATGGATGACATGAAGTCTAATTCCCAAAATTTATTTTTTGCTTCCAAGATTCTGAGTTTGGCAAATGGTATCTTTTCAGTCTTTGTTTTCTGCTGGTACAGAGATACATCAATTGTTCCAATGTTCAGTACTTCCTCTTTTGAAACATCTCTTCTTGGAACTTGAAAATCTTTTTTCACAACTGGTGTTATTACTGCCATGATTCCCATTCCATGGAAAGTATTCAGACCATCAATCGTACAGGTATTGTGATCAACATTGTCTGCAACAAACTGCAAACAAGACTCCTCTCCAACATCAACCTGAAGTGAATTGCCCTGTACCACAGCAGCAGATGATTGGAACTTTTTTATTTCAGAGTAGGATGTGCAGAAGTCAAGATTATGCAAGGTGTCGATAAGGAAACGAGAGGCAAAGTGTTGATGCAGAACAACACCCAGGCTGATTTGTAATGGAGAAATAATGACCCTTGGTCTTGCCGCCTGAATCATCGCTTGACCAATCGCTGCTATCTTCAGATTAGGATTTTTTTCTATGAAAATGCTATCTAAAAATTTTTTCAGTGACAGCGGTAAGAAACTTGTATGAAAATTCATCGACCCTACTTCTGTTGGGGATGGATAAGATTGCTTTGATATTGACATGCACTTAATGTCACTGCGTATGATCTTGGATGCAGCGGTTATTAGAGCAAGCTTTTCTGACTCAGGATCTTTTTTCTGTTGCATGTAGAAGTCATGAAGAATTGATTTAGCTGTGAAACAAAATGTGACAACATCCAATTTGCCATTCACATCAGTGAATACAATGTCTTTGTTATATTTTTGTTGAAGCTTTTGCTTCATGTACACAACACTGTAAGGGATTTCACAAAATTCTTCCATTTTTTTAACAAGATCTACTATGGTAATTTGCTCATCGTCATTTGCTTCTAAATATTCAGTTATTTTCATGAATGCTTTCTGTTGTATGAGCTCTACTGGTCTACCTGAGGTGCATTCCTTTTTTTGTTTCGCTGGTGTTGGAGAAAATGTGCTAGGAATGTTTTTTCTGGTACAGGTTTGGTGATATACAGCATCAGCTGCGTGTAAGTCATTTATAACTCCCAGCCTTCCTTTAACTTCACGGCTCCAACTGTCATTCCTTTCCTCGCAAATTTTCCCAATGGTCTTCTGAAATTCTAATGTTCTAACACTAAAGGCATCGTTTCCACGTTTCCTGTCATTTATTTTAGCTGGAAATCCACAGAACAAACAGTGGTCCCGGAAGTCAAAAGATGAATGAGATCTGAGTTTTGGAGGTTCTGAGGCATCGTTGCAATTTGCTATTCTCCGCTTTGCTACAAGAATTCTTCTCTTATCAGTAAGGAAGTTTCTGCAGTCTGTATGAACGACATCACCAGGGAAACAACGTATGTCCTGTCCTCTTTCTTCACTCGCTGCATTAATAGTTTTGCTTCCTTTCGAAGTCAAGCATACAGTGCTGCTGGTAGCAAGGGGACCGTGGCATATTTTGCAGACCTCCATAATTGCTGAAAGGTTTGAAAAGAAAATACATTTGAGGACATGTTACATTTGTCACTCTTGATTAATCAAAATTAGTATTTAAATCGGCAATTAAATTATGATTTTTTTAACTTTAAATCTCAAGCAATACACTGAGTATATAATTATAGAAGGTACATTTATATCAACAATTTGATTTTTAAAACAAAATTAATTTTAAAATGAATGAGATTGGGATACGTCATACATTTAAAGTTTGAAATACAATTACATACACTCTATTTGATGAATATTATCATCTTATTTATTCAAAAAGAAATTCATTATTCCATTGCGAAAAAAAAAAGAAATGAAGCATTATGCTGTATTTTGTTAATTTTTGGCCCAAATTGCGTTCCATAATTTTTTTTCCAATCTGCATGACCCCCAACGAATAGGTTTAATTTCGCACAAATTATAAAAGATAGGCTTTATTATCTAATGCAGCAAATATAAATCTTAAATTAAATGAAAACTTTTATTATTTTTCTAAATAAATCTGGGCATTTATAATATATGCCATCGTATTCGAGATCGCACTACACCGATTCACATCTGGTGTGGATTGATTATTCTTTAAATGGAAAAAGATCAAAACATGTAAAAAATGTTTTACAATGTTTTACTGCACATTCAATTATAACTTACCTCCTAGAAATACGGCAAGGTACAAATAACTCTCATAAATTCTCATCTCTCATGATGTTGTTGACGTAAGATCCACCAATAATACGTCATAAACTTGAGGTACGGTAGCGCATAAAAGACATTGAACGTATGCAAAATATACCGAGTTTTATTCGATAAAAAAATATTTTTAATTACAATATTTTGAAGTGGATTTTTCTTATTACGATTACTAACAGAACACCTTTGAGCTGCTATAAAAAAAAAATTTGTTGCAATTTGTTTAAGGTCAATACTTCTTCTTTACTGGACTATATTTGCATTTCAAAGGATTGGCCTTGTGTCTTTGAAACAATAAGACGAAAAAAATGGCAAAAAGGACATCTTTAAAAGAATTGGTTCGTTGTCCTCTTTTGATCGACTAACTATAATCGGCCCGACTCATTTTTCTTTAATTTCCATGAAGCAAAAAATTATGTAGTTTCTAAAATATATTTTTTATTTTGAGCCTTGATTTTATTTTCAAAAGGAGCAATGGAAGAGTGAGTACACCTTGGTGAACGGTCACATCTGCCGTGAGCTCCTTCTCAAGATCCTTGAAACGAAAAAATCCGTAAATAATTCAGTGTACATATAATGGCTAAACAACAATATGTTTTGTTTGTTTCTGTATTTGACGTCCCTCTCCAGAATTTTTCACACATAAGGAGTCGCTACCACTTGCCGGTGGAAAATTGCAATTTTTTTTTCTTTACTTGGCAATTATGGCCATTGAGCAGGGAGGGATCTTTTTCGTGCAAACACCTACTTCGACAAAGGACCTCGGTTTATACTGTCTCCACGTCTCAGGATTCGAACAAGCGACATCACTTGCCTGTGGAGGATTACGTTGTCCTTTCACAAATTTTAATTTAAATAGAAATTTTCTAATTTAACAAAAAATTGTTGGAGGCCCTAAGCTAGGCTTTCGGGGCCATTGAGCAGTGAGGGATCTTTTTCGTACAAACACTTTCTTTGACACGGGACATCGGTTTATATGTTTTCATCTGAAGGACCGGTCTCCACCTTATGCACTGGATTCGAACCTGCGACGTTAGGATCAGATCCTGCTTTCCCGATTCTAAAGGAGACGCTCTAAGCAGTGCAGAGCGTTGATATGAAATATCTCAGTAAGCACTTGACTAGATGATAGATTGTTTCTGCTGATAAAATTACTAAATCTATCATTAAACTTGGAAAATGGTGAGTTTAATTTTAAAAGCTTGCATCGTTTAAGAAAATTTTCACAAGTAGATTATTAAAGCACTTGTATATCGAATCAACTGAGAGACATATATATATGCACCGTATGCAGGTGATAAGAGCTACATAACTAAGGGTTGTTGACTATTGAAAAGTTAATGTCGTCACGTTTATCAGAAGGCGTTGTTGTTAAATTACCATTTTCGTCTGTCTTTTTCTAGTAAAATATCAAAAAATCATACAGAAGTGTCAGACTATGTATAATCATTTATTTCAAACCCACTTTGATATATTGAGTCGACATATGAATGGTAGTAACTGTTGATTAATGATAATATATTGAATTGTTGATATATCTCAATGTTGACAGCCACGGCATGTGTTTTTGTTTCTTTTCAATATCAACGTCATACTACATGTGCGTACAATCAGAATGTTTTATACAAAATAATTAGCAAATGACCAATGACAAGGTAAATGACTGAACAGGATCCAATTTTATTTAAAAAGTAGCTCTCTTTGAAGTCAAAAAGCCATAAAGCTTGATTTTAAATTATCGTAATTATTGTTGAATAAAGTGTGGGGAAATCGAAGGTTTGGGTATAGATTTTTGTATTTCTTTAAAATTTTCTGATATTCTCTGTAAGATTTTTCAACAACCTCTCATCTCGAATTTACTTTTGTACAGTTCTTCTGATTTTTTTTCTGAACTGCTGTAGATATCTTAGTAAGGAGATAACCCAAAGGCTTGACAGAACATTTTCTGAAAACCAAAGAGCCAATACATATATTTTAAATACAAGTTATTGACTTCAATTTGAAATACAATGTAATGCTGTATACAAAACTGGACCTTTTTTTCGAGATTAAAAATACTTATTAAGTTAACTGCATCAATTCCTTTCCTGAAAAATTGATGTTTAAGGAACAAACAGGTTTTTTGTTATCATATACATGCATGATGTCACAGCAAATAACGATAAACACAATATTGTCACCACTTAGTCATGCTAGTATTATGTCTTTATATCATAATATAATGTTTACGATCATTTTGAAGCAAATAATTTGATTGTCTATTATAATGCACTATCTGATTACAAAGAAAATTATTTCTCACTTCCTATACATTTCAACAGCAACATCAGCAACCATAACGCCCATAATTAGCAGTCTGTCAAAGGCATTAATATTACTTTCTGCATTTGCTTATGCTCACTTCATTCAATGAGTTCAATCTATTGGAAACAACAGTTTTTTTCTCCAGGCATGATGTTTCTTATGTGTATAATTCTTGTTTTACTTACTTACTGTGGGGATGTTGAAGCATATTTTTCCGGGTCATATTCTGAAGGTAAAACTATTGTATAATTCGAGTAAAAACTTATTTGAACGACCGTTCAATTTTGATTTTGTACAACAAATATAGATATTTGTATCTTTATTTTTTTTTCAATCTTGTTTAAATTTTCAAAGTCTTTTTAAACCATAATTTTTTAAAAGTCATCTTGGGATGAAACTGAAGATTGAAGTCATATATCTTATATTTGCAAGCTTTTTATCATACATTTATTACAAAGTAATGTATCAACAACGAAGGCTGTTAAATCATATTTGTCGAATATAAATATTTTTGGGTTTTTTGCTTACCAAAAACAGAAACAAAAAGAAGATAATAAAAATTCTTGTTTTACTTACTTACTGTGGGAATGTTGAAGCATATTTTTCCGGGTCATATTCTGAAGGTAAAATTATTGTATAATTCGAGTAAAAATTTATTTGAACGACCGTTCAATTTTGATTTTGTACAACAAATATAGATATTTGTATCTTTATTTTTTTTTTCAATCTTGTTTAAATTTTCAAAGTCTTTTTAAACCATAATTTTTTAAAAGTCATCTTGGGATGAAACTGAAGATTGAAGTCATATATCTTATATTTGCAAGCTTTTTATCATACATTTATTACAAAGTAATGTATCAACAACGAAGGCTGTTAAATCATATTTGTCGAATATAAATATTTTTGGGTTTCTTGCTTACCAAAAACAGAAACAAAAAGAAGATAATAAAAAAAATTACGAACTTTATAATTATACAGTTTTCTTCCATTGTTAAGGGATAAAATACATGTTATACACAGGCACGCTTTTGGTATATTTTAGCTCCTCCACGAATGATCATGAGTGACAACCTTCTCTCTTGCATCAGAACAACGTTTGCTGGAAGATACTACTACAAAAGGCTTGTGGAATGCATCACTTCTGGTGTAGTCTCGTACAACCCCTATCGAACAATTAGATCAAGATTAACTTTATTTAGATTTTAGTCTGACTTTGGAAAAATCACCTGAGAAAAATTTGTTACAATATATTTTGTTGTTATATTTGCTTATAAAATGTTTAAGTTTACAGTATAACACTGTTATTTCATAAAAAATAATGAATCATGCTCTTTAATCCTTTACTATTATCAAAAAATAAAATATAGTACAAATATACATTGTATATTGTTTTATAGTTTCTTTACAATTACAATGTTCGTCGGAGGTACATGTACTGAGATGTTTGATGTAACACCGCAATTAATATATGCATTTTAAAATTGAAAAAAATCGAGTAAGAATAGTTGAAATTTCTATAAAAAAAAAAAAAAAAAAAAAAAACAATTTCACATTTTATGCCAAATAAAACCATTTTAACAAAATAAAAAAAAACCTGAATTTATCGCTGTATTTATAATTAGATTGTCATGTATATTTTTCTTAAGATTTTTATCATTAAAAAATCATGAGATTTTGCTGTTTAGATTTTTTAAGAAGAACATTTTTGTAATGTAAAAACTCCTAAAATAAATGTCAGATATACACAATACAGATTTTTCAGTTTAGAAATTACTTTGAAAGCTACCCTATTATAGCAATTTTAGTTTAGAGCACAACCAAACATTTTTTCAGGGGATGTTTAAAGTTCAATTTTCCTTGACAAACAAAATTTAAAAAAAATCATAGGAAGTTTTTATTGAGGAGACACAAGCATATCCAGGTATAGTACCCGTGCCCCCTAACCGTTTCTGTGACCATGAAAGAAAAACTCTCGGTAAAAAGTGTACATAATATAAACGGGAACAATATAAGGAAGAATATTAAACAAAAGATTAAATAAACAACACGTATATATAGCAACTTTCTTTAATTGATACCAGCTTACTTAAATCGAACATACAAAATAAAATATTTTATAAAAACATTTTAAAGACAAACTTTCAAAGAGTTTCCCTTTTCCTTCATTGGAAAAAATAACTAGTTAAAATCACTGAGAAAACTAGTAAATTTACTGTCCATACAACATGTACAATATCGACCTATAGAGTAGTTTTTACTTGTATTGGGCAGATTTATTGAAAAACATTAGTAAATCTAGAATTTAGAGTAATTTTCACTAGGTTATCTAGTATGCATGTATATATAATCCCTGCTCCGCAGACACCAACTAACCACTATCCTTGCCAGTAAACAGAACAATTACTAATCCTGACGATCATTCTACGAGGAACACTAGTCAAATTATTAATTCATAAACCCATTGCTCACTCAAAAAATTGCTTCATTAATTTAATGATTTTCCAAAAGAAATGTATTTTATTATTAAAATACAAACAATTATAGCATAAATTGCGGGTGCAAAATGGGACAAAAAAAACTTAAACTTGGCAAATCTATAAAGGAATAAAAAACATTTATGTCATTTACAGTTATCTCCCTTATCAGAGTTTCAATGAACCTTAAGTAGGTATTCTTTCAGTGTTTGTAAAACAGTTGTAGAACACTCGCTTCTCACCGCTGTGATCCGAGTTTGATCGTAGCGATTGCAGTAGACATAAGTAGTCGAACGCTTGGTCAAGTTATTTTTTTCTGTGCACTCCGGTTTCCTTCCTCAGAAATGACCCTCGTCGCACCTTCATCCGTGAAGAGAACCCCATTGGAATAAAAGGTTTAGATCTTTCATGAGCTATCATTGGTATCACATATATGTATTTACAATTGTACTTGTACATTTTATGTATATACCGAATAAACATTTATTTTCAATTTATTTCATTCTCTTGTCATATGCAGGACGGCTCAAATATAGTCAGCTGCGGTGTTGGTTTAAATGATTCTAACCAATACGTCTTCATAACTCCTTTTCCCTGTCAAAGACACAAAAACAATTATCTTTAATATTCCTTAAAGGTGCATAGACAGATTTGACATTAATTTTTTCTTAAATTTTCTATTTAATATCGCGGCTTACATATTGTAATAACAATCCACACGAAAAGATATTAAAAATCTTATTTCATCTAAAGATTATTAAAACTTCAAATATTTGACAGGTTTGATTGAAACATCCTTGCACTTTCACAATTTTTTTTTATTTCACAAATGCATGTATAAAAAGTGCAATAACAAATAAGCAATTACTTTATAACAGCATATACAGTGCAAATAAGCAAAAGTCTTATGATTGCTGATTGAGAGAAAAGAAGGGAAAAGAGATAAAGGGAGAGAAAGGGGAGAGAAACTGCTTATTTACAAATAAGGAAACAAAAACTTTGTCTGTGTAAAGTTGGTGATTCTAAAATCAAGCAAAATAGTCAGAGCCTTCTCAGTATGTAAAAGCCAAATTTCCCAATCTTTATAAAAATCTTCAAGTTTACAGTTTTTGGTAGCTATATACTTCAAAGTTGAGTTTTGATATCTATAAGTAGTCCACGTATTGATAATTTTTCATTAAGACACCGCTTTTTGTGTATGTAGGATTTGAGAATTAGAAATATCTGGTACAAATTCTTACAACCTGAATCAAGATCTAATCCCTACATAAAAGAACAAGGATCTCTTGGAATAACAATATCCCTTGTCTGACAAAATTCAAAAAATAAATTGATGTGATTTCACAAATTTTAATTTGATTCTTAATACTTGAGAAAAGTGGCGATCTTGATGTGTTTTAAATGAATGAAAAATATAAAACTATAATCCGGAAATTCATAGTAAATTCTGAAGCACAACATACACACAGTATATGTCAGTCCGTGTAGTTGTAGTGAGTAGACTTTACAATTGAACACACCGGGTAAATCAAAAACCTTAACAATAACAGAGCTCGTGTCCTGTTTACAAAAGCTGTGTACGTTTCACGGGTGTGTTCAATTTTCTAAACTCTATACATAGTACTAAGCGCGGAATGACGACATGTGTGAAGGGGGTTTGCTTTCAAATTACTCTGAAAATTTTTATTTTTCTGGATAAAAGTTTAAATATTTTTCATAAATACACAACAAGAATGCCACTTTTCCTAAGAATTAAGAATAAAATTAAGTTTGTGAAAGTGCGAGGATGTGTCAATTTAACCCATCCAAAAATTTGAAGTTTCAATAACTTTAAGATAAAATAAGATTTTAATATATTTTTGTGTGAAATGCTATTACAATATTTATATAAGTCGTGATATAATACAGAAAATATCAAAATTAATTCTGTGTCTATGCACCTTTAAATCTAAAATAAAATACATGTGCAAACATAAAAAGAAATCAAAATATCGATAATCCTAAAGGATTAGATGTTTCATGAATTTGTCAGATTATAAGATGAATAAGTTGATTTAGCATTAGATTCCAACATCATTCTTAATATTGATAAATGGTTGAGCGTTAATTGAACACACGATTTTCTTATATGAATAAACTGTTTTGATATTAACTGATCACACAACACCTAATGTCGACATGGAATAAATGGTGCATATACTAGGAGAAAAGACTTGATTTAAAATTCCGTGTCTATCAATATGCAACACCTGATTTCTTTACACAAATATAATTACTTAATTAACACAGATTTCATTCTTTAAAAATAAGGTTGTCCTTTTGTCATTAAACCTCTCATTTGACACCAGTCGTGCACGAAGTGGTAAGAGCGTCTGCTGTAGGGTCACAGAGGAAGAAGTCGATCCTTACGTCGCAGGATCAAATCTCACTGTGGGACGTGGAATCCGGTCCAACGGATGAGACCGTATAAACCGAGGTCCCGTGTCGCAGTAGTTTTTATCACGAAAGATCCCTCACTTCTCAATGGCTCTTAGTGCCGAGTATTCGACAAAATGTGCAGCTCTCCACCAGCAAATGGTGACGTTTCCATATCAGTGAACAATTCTCGAGAGGGACGTAAAACAGCAAACGAACAAACATTAAACACCAATACCTTTAAAACAATCCTTCCTCTCAACGAAACTTCAAAACAGCCTAAATGCTTTATTATGCCGTATGTGTATGGACTGATATGGATTTTGCCACCTGAAATAATAGAGAAAAGTTACCTTTAATAAGTATGTTAGATCTTATTTACATGTCTTAAAAACCAACAAAGTTGCAAACAATGTTTTATATGAGTCTTTTTCTGAAGTCTTTCTCATATAATTGAATTTATTCTTAAGTTTAAGAGTCATTCTGTTGAAAACTGCTCGATCGTACCTAGAACAAAATCTTGCCTAGGTATTCGTATGAGAAATCTGTACACTGAACCTAACTTCTAAGTGTTCAACTAATATTTTTTTTTAGTTCTAACGAACAAATGCATACAATAAAGAGTGGGTGAATCCAAATTGCAATTGGATTGTGGCTTTTATTTTCTTTTATACCAACCTTTTTGGATGTAAGACATATCAGTGACTGCTTTATGCAATATGTAATTTAAGGGGGTCAGTTTGCATAATATGATATCAACGATTTTTGTGTTCTTTAGAAGTTGTATTTTCTAGTCTTGTCTGACCCTCTTGATATGTTTATTTTTTGTTTTGCGTCATTTACTTATATAAATGACATTTTTTTCACTTTCATTAATGTTGTTATTTTCTTTTGATCCATCAAAAACACTACTTCAGTTGACTTGGCTTCGGTCTTGCATCAATAACAAAGGAACATAAAATTATTTCTTTAATTTACGGGTAATGATGCATATTTCAGTTCGGTGTTGCGAAAATTTCCAGTATTTCGTCAGAATTGTAAGCAAAGTGTCAAGAACATGTCGTACCCTCAAAATGAAAATTCACATAAAATGATGAAATTCTATGGATCAAGTCTACCACTCGCTCTAATACATAACTGGAAGACATCCTTCATTCTCATAGATACCATGTACCTCTGAATAGGAGACTGACCCATCTACTGCCAAACTTATTGCATGGATCTTTCTAAACATTGAAACTGTGTGGAGGGGGAGGAGCTTTGACATTCCTTATAAAAATCTCTAATGTGTAAAATGTGATTCAGATCCGGGGTTTTGGCAGTGCATCACCACACAGTTGCCGTTTGTTCAATATCCTTTGGTGTTTAGCATGTACATGTTAGTGTACCGCTTTAAGGAATTGATTTAAACTTTTTGAGATGATATTTGACTGCCACGAGCAATTTTTTTTTCATTTTCTTACCAGTGTAGTTGTTTATTTTAATGTTTCTAAAATTGTTTGATGTTAAAATAACAATCATTTAATCTGGTTGCAACGCAAAACCTTGGCCTCAAACGAAGATCCAATCCCTTCCGCTTTGATTACATTTTGTCCAAAGCTTTCAAATTGTGAAAAGTTGGCAATGAAAATGACGCAAAACATGTAGAAAAATATGTCTAAATAGGTTTTTCTACGGGTTGTTCATTTTTAAAATTGATATCAAGGATAAATAAACACTTAAAATAAAAGTGAGTAAAACCTGCTGCAAGGATTATCCAGCTATCATAATTCCAACGGTTCTCCCTCCTTTCTCAACGGTCAATTAATACATGTTATGGTCACCAAAAGATGCTGATTACACGAAAAACGTGCCACAAAATACAGGTTTATTGTTTTTAAGCTTCGTCACCGTACATTGGTTTTCATTGGTGATAATTTATTTTCTTTTAACTATAGCTGGGAAGACGCATTGGTTATAATAATTTGAAAATATCATACCATTCTATCATGCAGGTTTGAAATACTACTACATGTATATGCATTTATTAGAGTGAACACTTAGACGTTTTGTTAAGTGTATATCAAATTTCATTTTCAGTATATATCCAACTTCTGAAAGAAATAAACGAGAACTGCATATAATTGGAATAACTTTGTCAAAAATTGCTCGATCATACCCAAAACACAACTTAACCTAGATATTCTTTTGATAAATCTTTATATACATGTATCAAATTTCATTTCATTATGTGCAACATAAAGAAAATGAAAAGAAACAGAATTTTTCTTAGTTGAAGGAGCATAGCTGTTAACAATTGCTTGATCGTGCCCAAAACAAAACGTTAATGACAATTTTGTATAATAAATTTCATTTAGAGTTTGTGCTTTGTGCACCATCATGGAGGACAATGAACGAAAACTACAAATAATTGGAACTTTTCTAAGTCGAAGAGGCATAACTCTTTCAAAAAATTGCTCGACCCAAAACAAAACTTTGCCTTGATATTCTTATGAAAAATCTGTATACTAAATGTGCAACCTCTACGAATAAAATAAACGGGAACTGTTGGTAGACCGACAGATAGACAGATCAACCGACATATAGCAGCAGAGCACTATAAATATGACTTCCCTTCTTCGAAAGGGTATTATAAAAAGAAAAGTGATGAATGGTAAATAATTCAAATTTTGTTTTCATGTTCAACACTTTTATTTACAGTTAATCACATTGAATACATATATGTATGTTGGATGCCTTGTCATTCAAAGTTGAGATATTTATATAAATTATGCCAAAAAAGGAGCACTATCAGATTTTTTTTTTTGAAAAGATAACGAACCATATTCAAGTTCAAAAGTCAATTATACAATACAAAATAGAAGCAGAACAAACAGGGACTTCCAGAACATCAGAGGTGGGATCAGGTGCCACAAAGGAGTGAGCATCCCCTTCCCATCGGTCACACTCGCCCTGTCCTTATCATGATCGGGAGAAAACGGAAAAGACCGTCGACAAATGAGTGTGCAAATATTCTTAGTAAAATTTAAAAAGAATTTCGATTAAAAGCTATATAAAGATTTCTGGTGGTGTAAAAGTGTGCTGGATCGAACGGTGGCACCTTAAAACATAACATAAGCCATAAGTTTACATACTTTTTGGTCTTAACAGCAGTCAAAATAGACATTAAAAACAGTAAACATGACAAAATGGTTGACAAACCTATTCCAGTGGACTCCATTCTTGACGCTGTGTTTACTGTGTCTCCAAATAAGCAATATCTTGGCATTTTCCTACCCACCACCCCAGCCACACAAGGACCTTTTATATTCATACAAAAATAAACAATATAAAAGCAAACATGCATAGATATTTCAAAAGTTCTATAGAAATGATTCTGCCTTTTATACGAAATTAGATTAATAAATAGAAGACATCTAATGCTTAGAGGTTAGATTTAGAATTCTTTTCACGAGTTGGGACATGTTTTTTCTTTAACAATATTTTCATAAGAGCGTAGCACCTATCTTTTGACATTGTGAACGAATATCACTTTAGAAACATTTCACACTTTTATTCACTGATGAAACAACAGTACGAGTTTTTCACTGTTGAAATGTAATAATAAAAAAAAAACCTTTAATCAAATATATTTAGGTACAATCTAAAAAAAAAAAAGAGTTAAAAGAGTTTGTAATTTACAACTGTTTGACTTCATCTTTAAATTAGCGAATATTTTTCTTTCTTTTTTTATTTTTTTGTACTTTTTATGTTTTAATGCATGCGTATCAAGATGGCTAGATTTCCGTCATGTGTGTTTCGATTTGATTGATTGATTGATTGATTGTATATTGTTTAACGTTGAATTGGCAATTTTTCAGCCATGTTTTGGCGGTACATTTGAAAGAAAAGAAAAAGAAGTGTGAATGCGTTCTATTTAGCAACATTCCAGCGTTTATTTTTCAACTCAGATGAAATTCTGAAATAGATATCCATTTTTTAATCTTACCTGAATGAATTCCGATTCGAATTTTAACACTTTCCTCTCTTTCAAATGAGGTAGGTACATGGTATTGTCTCATGACGTCATGAAGGTCAAGGGCGAGTTTGCAAATATGAAGTGCGTGTGCCCTGCCGTTTGGAATGGGTACACCACTAGCTACCATGTAAGCGTCTCCGATAGTTTCTACTTTATACACATCGTACTTTTCAATATGGTCGTCAAATAAACTAAAATGAAAGAATGTCATGCTATATCCTGGTATACATTACAATTATATGTAACTTTCGGAACTGACTAAAATAGATAATTTTTTGTTTTATTATTCATACACAAAACAAAGTAATTGTTGTGAAGGTTTCACAATGAACAATGTTTAATTTATTTATTATTTTATCGTGATTTGATGATAAGAAATGTTAGAATGTTGTAATTGTATTTTCTATCATAAGTGTTCATGTGTCCGTTTTTATCAGGTTAAAGTATATAGTGTATTTTTAGTCCGTTTCCGTTTTTATCCGTTTGTTTATCTTTAGTGTATCTTTAAAAAAGAGGAAGTAAATTTAGCAGAAGATCAAGTTGAATTGATACAGAGATGTAGATCGTTTAAGTAAATAAGTTTTAATAGAGATTCAGTCATTTGTGCTTACAAAAGGTAAAAGGTGAAGTTAGGAGAACAGATTTTAAGACGATACAGAATATTAAATTTATAATAATTTAGATTGTGGTATATAAGATAAAAGAATTAGAGTCAGGTCTTCTGTTTCGGTGTTTGTTGTCATGATAGTAAATCTGTATAAATAGGCCCGGGGTTAGAAAACTAGCAGTTAGATATATAGATCATTTGACATCTTTGCACTTATTCGATAAACATGTATGGGCAAAATTTTCCATTGTGGCATTATTTCATTGCTTTTCTTCCCAGTGTAATCATGTATTTGTATTGTTGTGTTTATGTGCTTGTTTATTAAATGTGAAACCAGAGAAACAGAGTTGTATATTCAGGAGAGGATAATAGACAGTCGCTAAAGTAATGCATTATCCGATTTTTCCTCTACTGTCACTAGATTTGGTGTGAATTACGACCTTTGACAATGAAATAAAGGGCGTCGTTTTTCTCAGCCAATATCTATTTTGCTGGACTCCCTTTTTTGCAATGTCCTATTTATATCTAGGAACATTATTAAACATGTCCTTCAGATATGCAATAAGGATCAAATTATTTTTCTTACAAATAACTGGTTCCCTTCAAGTTCTAACTTCTCTTACACTTTTGCAGTAGTTTACTCATCATTCGGATGGTGATTGGCGGTGTCCTATAGATGCACAATAAGGTTTTATCATTTCTGTTTTCACAGTAATGGCGTTAGGGTGAAATGAGGGCCAATGATTTTTTTTTTACAAAAACTTCGTTCCCAGCTGCACTTCACAAAAACTCAATCATTATTTAAAATTAGTCTTAAAATACCTTGTTCATATGCGTTTAAACATTTAAACCATATTTTGTTAAATTAATTATAAATAAAGATTCTTCTTTTGATAATGAAGAAAAATACATTAATATGCAATCACCTAAATGCGGATAATATACTAGTACTGTTCAATTTGCAGGGTCTTTTTGTCATATATGTTTAATAATTTGTGTCAGACTTACCCATATAAATCATTAAGCAAATCAATTATCTGCATTGGGGAACTTCGAGATCCCAATTCAGTAAAATCAACAATGTCACTGAAGAAAACAGTGACCTCTTCAAAATATTCTGCGTTGACTTCTTGACATTCCTTCAGTGTTTTCGCAATGTTTTTCGGTAACATTTGATATAGAAGCCTCTCAGTTAATTTCTTTTCGGCCGCCAGTTCCTTTGACTTTGCTTTGATTGTTGAGGCATGTTTAGCAATTTTGAATGTAAGTTTTTCTATGCAAATTATGTGCCATGTTGATAAAACAAAACTCACAACAGTTATGATAATTTGCACGGAAATATATAAACTGAATTGAAATTCCGCTTCTTTTCGAATTTGTGACATTTTGTTTGTTATTATTTGGGAATGGCGTTTCTGGATCTCAAAAGCAAAGTCGATGTATTTTGTTATGTTCTTAAACCAATCCAATCCTCGGGATAAACGATCTTCTTTCGAGAGAGAAATACAGGAGTTGAGAAAGGTCTCTGACCAGGTACTGGTTCTAACCTCATCAAGGTAAGCCTCCGTACTGTTCCGGTTTTGTTCAGAAAAAACCTCTTTCAAAGACACCGTGTAAAGAGTAAATATTTTCTTATATGCCGAAGCCTCACCGGTCAGAAGCATATAATTCTGCATTGTCTTTGAAGTGAAAGTGCAAGTCACATATTGGAAAGCTATTCGAGCACGCAAAAGCCCTATGATATCCGTCCATCTGACAAGTGAGGAAAACGCTACAATTTCTCCATAGTAGTTTTGTTCACCTGGGATATCAACACCCTTAAACATGACATTCATCAATCCCTCATTCAAATTAGTGTAGAAGTCAAGATGATCTTCCACAGAAACGGATTCATTATCAATTTTCTTTCGTGCGAATTTTACATTTTGATGAAGTTCTGAAATTGTATACGGTCTTTCGTTAACAAAAAAAGTACGTTGATTTACAGGAATATCTGCAAAAGCTGAATCCGTGTTAGCTCTGTCCCTTTTCATCTTATTAAAAGCTGCACTGTTATTACCACTAGAGCTCAAATATGTTGAGGAGATACCCCTTTCTCTTTGTAACATTTTCACCAACTGGGCGTACAGATAAGCTTCATCTACATTCTCGATGGCGATTATTGTCGCTCTTTTAACTTCACTGGCTTTCAAAAGATTAGCCGAGGTAAGGGTAATAAGAGATAAAACTGGTATCAGTATAACCAAAATCATTTTCCAATGTTTTATTATCCTGCGAAATGAGGATTCACTTATGTTCTTCTGCATTAACCGCTGAAAGCTTTCCGATGAATCTATAGAAAATCTGAGGGTTGTTCTACTTCCGATTGCCGATTTCATACCTTGTTCTGGATGAATGGAATTAGCCATATTTAGACTTGCTTTTCTATGTCTGTTTTTTTTATCTTCGTTCAGACAATTTCGAGGAGATTCAATATCTGAAAATAAATAGTTTTGAATAAAGTTTTTGCTTTCTCCACCACAGTTTCCGTTTCATCTTATTTAACTCTCATATGTTAACAATCTTTGATGTAGAAATCAATTAAGAATATAGGTAGTCCTCATTGAAAAGTGTTTCAAAAATGTGACGCCGTAGAACGAATCGGAACAGCATTTAATTCCTCCATGGCGGAATATCACCTCAATGGCACCTGATCCGATCTCTAGTGTATCGGAGGCCCAAAGAAATTTTACAAGTCAAAAAATTTAATATGTTTAGGACAATTTACTCATTTTTATTTTATTTCTTCAAATAGCAAAACTAGGATTGATATAAATTGTCAACGAACTTTTCGAACAACCCTCTTACTTTTGCCATGCATTTATCCGAAAATTCCATGCTTATACACTGACTTAGAATACATATACTCGATTTCAAATTAATCTACGGAAATGACTGTTACAGATTTATGATTTTCATTTTCCAATTAGTCCATGATAACTACAACCGCAAGTCAGTAGGGTATGAAGTCCCTTGGGCCAAGAATGCAAAAGAATTGAAGATATCAGTTAATTACTCATATACTCATTGGCAATTGAAATTTTGTTGTTAGTGAAGTACAAATAGATTGACATTATAAGCATTTTTCTCTATCTTTAGAATACATTTTTGATATTCATAAAACATCAAATGATATATTTTATAAATCAAAATTGAAGCATTTACACATAGTGTATAGAGGTTGATTAATATACATGTATATGTTGTCAATTTATCATGCGTCTGGAAATTTAGACGGGAATTTAGTTAAATTGAAGAGCACTCTATTTCTAAAATAAACAAAAATAAGAATAAAGTCGGAAAAACTCAGCTCGCAGCGCTATTTTACTATTTGAAATTAAAATTTGGCAATTATATCAAGGCAACCTCCAATCAAATGATTTCGGAAATTTTTCTTGTTTTGTTTTTGCTCCCGCATATGCATGTATCAACGTTCAAGATTTTCATATAATTTGTGTAAATGTATCTCGAATGTAAATCTCTGCGTATACTAAGTATATAAGTAATTTAAAATTATTCATAAGCAGCACAGTTAAGGGTACAAAAATGGTGCGGAGCTTAATTTGTACGGGGTAACTTTTCTGTGATGTTATACAAAATATATCATACAACAATTCTTTAAAATACCACAAATTGGTGATTTGTTATTTTAACCTGCAGGAAACCATCAAACTACATGTTCATCAAATCTTACTACAAGATGCTGTTTTGTTGTTAGTCGAATCTCATTTAATAAGTTATAAACAAGTCACTGATCGCAATATCCACGTTCTATGTGACGTCATTTCTTAAAACATGACGCAGTTTGTATGTAGTGAAAGGCAGATCAAGTAATTTTTTTAACAAAACTGTATTCTATAAATAAATAAAATATTATCTACAGATATCCTATTGGCCATTAACTTGGTATTAATTTCTTCTTCACGATTTTATTAATATATTTTCTGAACATTTCGTATTAAAATGATATTGCCGTATATTTGTATGCAAGTACATCAGAGGGTAATGATGAGTCTAATAAATCGATTTAGTGCAAAAGTATACCCTCCATTGATTCTAGTTAGCTTTTACAAATCAACTCTAGAAGTATTAAGGTATCTGAAATGTGCTGCGATCCTGATAAAATCGTTAAATAAATTTGATTATACCAAATGAATATTTCATTCCGTTGATCTGCAAAAATACAGCATTCGATCATACTAATATGATTTTAACACTAAAACTGCAGAATCTAGATAGGATCGCAGCACTTTTCAGAAACTACAATGCGTTTTGAACATATTTATAAACTAAACTTTTAAATTTTGAATTTAAACTTAGTTATGCCCTTGCACTAGTTGAATTTATAGGTAACCTCAATACTGCAAGTAAATGCGCTAAAATCACGTGTCTGTCGCTTTACGTGACAAGTCTTAATATAAAATATAATCGTCCTCAATATGTAGTTATTACAAGTAACCATAATTACAATTATCCTATATAAATAATGTACTAAAAATAATCGCTATCCCGATTATGAATACATTTTTACAATGCAATTACATAATATTTTCGATATTTCAATTGCGCATCTTAAATCTTCTGCGTACACACGTATAGCTGTACTTATTCGAGTAAGGGGGGCCTATTGTAGTTACGTTATTACTTATGTACAAATAATTGAGTTCGCTTAGGTTTCCTTCCTAAGAATCACGTTTATAAAATCAAATCAAAGCAAACTTCAATAAGCAATGGCGAACAACTGACTATTTCACTACATATGTATACATACTTTTCCTTCATCCTATCTATGCTTGTCAAACTACATACGTATACATGTATAAAAACGAACTATATAAAAAACAGAATCACCAAAAACTTAAAAAAAACAAATATCAAATCTATTACCTTATACCTGTAGCTGCAGACAAAGTTGTTTAGCTAACAGTTTTGTTGTTTCCTTACAAGTCTGCAACTACCTAAAACACACCCAAAAAATCACAAAGTAATGCCTAGGTCACATTTAAGCCGATGGTCGGGCGACTAAATTTTTCTGGTCTTGTCGGCTGAAAAAACATGATCGGCCGATACAGTATCGGGCGACACTGAGCAGTCACATTAATTCCAAGGGACACCGATGACTTGGATAAATAACACAAAAAATCTTTTTTCTTTAGAATTTAGCAATATTTTTTCATAGATCTATATTCAGATAGGTGACGTGAGTAATGTTTGCAAGGCAAAGTGGCAGAATCTTATAAAATTGTGACTCAATGTTGAAAAAGTGTGCAAAATTTTGTATGGAATTGCATAAAAACGACAAAAGGTGCATATCTAAGCAGCAAAGAATACTTAATATTTCTTTATATCTTACGGATTAATTTTTCATGTTATTTCCGTTCAAAAAAATAATATCAATCCATGCATCAAAATTTTGTTTGTGTTATGTATCCTTATGAGGTTAAATATTCACAAGTCGGCCAATCGTCGTCCGATCATCGAGCTCTGAGCTACAGTTTGATTTTAAGCGTCGACCAAAATTTTAAACACCCTTATTATCCAACGACGGACGACCGACTTAATAAACTGACCGCCGATGGTCGGACGATGATCGAAAGTTGGTCGACGGATGACTTCAATTGAAGGAATCGGCCACCGACGCATAAAAAATTATAACTTGGACCGATGGACACAAAATTGGTCGCCCGACAAAAAAAGAGGTCAAAATCGGCCAAGACAACGGCCGATGAACTGACGACTGTCACCCGAAGAATCCTATTTTTGCTTCAAAACCCGTCGGCCGTTGGTCGTTTTTGGAAATGTGACTGGGGTTTTTCGGATACATCTAAAGACACACAAACACAAAGTCACCAAGACACCATAGCTATCAACAGGACACTGTATTACTTTTGATAAGACACAAGCTAAAGTTACCGAGAAACCATAGCTAGCCACAAAGACACTAGTGAACTAGGTCTCTGAGCTGAGTGGTCTAACTAACAATTCTGTTGTTTCCCGACACAGCCCAGGTACCTTTCCCAAGTCACCTAACTCCAACTAAGAGTTACACCAAAAGTAAAAGAAGATAGATTGATCCCTGTATTTATAATGTGTCACTTATGTCTAAATAGATTTAATTGGTTAATATCTTTAATCATTTGGTTGGCTAAAATGCCAACTCTGATTGGCTACACATAATATGATACAATAAACTAATCAATAAAGAAATAAATGCTTCTTTATTCAATAAGTATATTCTAAATAGTGATCATTAAAAATATTATGTTATTTGAAGGTTATACGAGGGCTGTTCAATAAATAATGTCCTCGATGCTCGGAAAAAAAGCAAAAGACGCTTTTCAACGATTTAGTCCTCATGATTTAACTTATTAATCTCTTTCAATTAAAATACATGTCCGTAACATTTTTATCCAATTTCTGATTGCTTTTAGAACTCATTTTTGGGTATGACCCTTAGTATACTGGAAAATAGCAGATCCTATGATTTCTTGATTTGTTTCTTCCTTCTGAAAGGTGTATTTTCAAGTTTGGAAATAGAAACAAGTCAAAAGGTCAAAAAGATCTTGCGAATATCGTTAATGTGAAAAAAACATTAACTTTCTGTTTATCCCGAAAATCCCTTTACTATTCAGGGCGTGCGGGTTTGAACGCTGTCATGAAGAAATTTAATGTACTCGATTCCTGATTCTGGGTCCTTCCTCTAATATACCTTTCGATTTTTTTGCAAAAAATTTGCTTTCTATATTCCTCTAAAAAATTAAACTGTCTTCCCTAATACGAATTTGAACAACAATAACACTAATATTTAAGAAAATTGCATATAAATCGGTCTGTGCTCTTGCAATTCTTCGCTCTTGTCAGACCTTCGCTGTTTTTATCAAGTACATCTTAAGGTAAATTTTGTTTTGAGGGTTTTAAGCAATAGATTCATGTTTCATTATTTGTTTGAATATCAAACAAACGTGGATAACTACAATTACTGATATTTTAACATACGTAGTCGCTAACGTTTTCACCCATTTTTCAAAATATAGGGTGACCCTTGAGTACTAAACTTTAAAACAGTGTAAACTACTCCCGAAATGATGTCTATCAAATTTGCCATGTGTCTTAAAGTCAATCATACATCATCAAATATTATTTGTTGAAATTTGGCAAACAGTACATAAATTGTTATATATTTTTGTTGGTAAGGACGGTACCCATTTTTGGTGCCCATTATATAATTTTTTATCATTGAAATCTACCTGCTTATTTGTCTATATAAAAGTCATTGGGTGCTTTGAATGTCAAATATTTCAGTGAATATTTCTTTGTGATTTTTAATAAGTTTTACAGAAAGCTTGAATGAAGATGGTATTTTCACTCTTGTTTACTGATTCTTCACCATTCATTTACGATGCAGTGTCTCGAATAGCCCTTGTTTTCCATCTTCTCACATTGAAACTATGAGATGAAAAGTGGTCACATAATCTGTTATCGATTCATTAATGATTCAGTAATGTGAGAAAAATCAAGCTTAATGTCATATGAGTATTGTATATCATACAGTTCAGGATATTATTTATTGAACAGCCATCGTATTTCTTATTTTTTCTCTTTTTTACATTGCAAGTCCATACAATGTACTTATATTACAAATGCAATTATTGGGGTTGCTTTGGTAACTTGCTACGATATCCCAATTTACCTAATTACTACGTCATTTTCAAAAAGGTTTGGGAGACACTGAAGTGGTAAATAAGGGATATTAACTTCTAGGTGCCTATACGATAAAGAAACACGGCGTCAATCAGCCTTTTGGCAAAACATAAGTGTATGAATATTACCGTTTCTTCCTCAATACATGTACATTTTGTAGTATTACATCCTTATAACCGTGCAAATGGGTTTTATATCTCTCAATTGATTCAATAATTTTCTACCTATGAACGTTTTTTTAATGAAGCAAGCTCTTGACAATTAAAATTAAGGGATTAAGGATTTTAATAGTTACGTTTAACAATCTCACTAAACAAAATAATTTCACGATATTTTCGCTCGATACAATGACCTCGTCAGCAAGTACATTAAATTATCAAATTTAACAATCCAAACGCTAACTGACGTTTTTCAAACCAATTATTGGACACACTAAAATGTCCATATATTTTTTTTCTATTTTCTAGATCATGACAAGAAGCACATGACAGGTATAAAAGATTGACATGTGATGCTTACACCTCCATGGCACCTGATCACACCTGTGATGCTTTTAGAGGTCATTGTTTGCTCTGCTCTTGATTTGTATTCTTTAAATAGATTTTTGAAGTTTAATACAGTTTGTCATTTCCATATCTAATTAAAATATCTTTCTACTGACAAGTCAATATAATTTTTGATGAAAGGGTACGTGAATAATTGTTTTTTTATGATATACTTCACCTTTGATGCTCGGGGAAGCATATGTTAATTGAGTCCCATAATCCCTCTTTATTGCAATCTGAAAAACAATGGATTTATAATTCTTTGCATATAAACTATACAGTGAAATAACGGTAAGCTAATAAAGAGTTGTCCGCTCTAACATGTATCTACAACTATATAAACAAGACTATTAGCAGTTGACGACGGCGTTCCTTTGAACACTCTAGCTTAATTAATGAGAAGCCTTATTCACCTGGCTTTGGTTGTATTATGACAGTATTGATTTACTTTCATTCTAATTTTGTTGAGGGAATTTAGTTCCTAGTGAGATAAGAATAATTGTACTATTCCTTAATTACCTGTCTTACTTCAGAAACTACTAGTATTTAATATCTATGATGTTTATGGAATTATGCTATCTACTCACATATAAGAAATTGTATAGTTTGAGAACAAGTGTTGATGATTATATAATTTTGGCATTACTTAAATGCATCAGAGAAAAAATTGCATATAGGGGGCTGATTGGTTATGGTATTTTTTTTCATATTTAATTCTCATTTGAAAGAGAAACCTTGACAAGCATTAAAATATAGGAAACTACAACAAATTAAATTAAGACAAATACCGATCAGTATTTGTCTTAAGTCACCAGGACAGTCAAGACTGTCGTTTTTCAGTTTAAGTGTTGTAAGGCCATACAGTGAAAAGTGGTGGGTTATTCCGTTATTTCCCTACCCTGACAATGAGCACACAGCAGATGTGACCGCTGTTGGTAGAGGATGCTCACTCCGCCATGGCACCTGATCCCATCTCTGCTCCACAATTTGTATTGTTAAATGAACTTTTGATCTCCAATACTGGTCGTTATCTCGATATACTTAGTACTTTAGCATTTGATCCCATTTCTTATTTCTTAGGTCCATGTTGGCTCTCTTCACAGTTTGTTCTGTTGTCTTGGATGGACTTCAAAGCATGAATAATGTTAGTTTATTATTTCAGTTCATTAAAGATCAATGTTCGTTAATTAATTTCTTGAGATCTTAGATCTTATAATGAACACTGGATTACAAACAGAGAAATTAATATAGAGAAAAACGAGTACTTTTTTGTTCGCAATAGATATGCTCTTTTTCAGAGGGTGGCACTTTCTCTAGTTGGTCGTCCATCCAATTTTTTTACAAACTAGAGACCTACATATCAGCAGCTTATTGTAAGCTGTCTAACCTTGATTCCAATAAAGAATTTAAGAATTCAAAGAGGACGTTGAAAGAATAGAGGCTTACAACGCGAAGACATTCCCCCGCTCTGCGAAAAGACATTTCCCAATTCTAAAAGTTATATTTTTCAAAATTATATTGTTTATATCATCTTTAACACATTCAATTCTGTATTTCATTGTTTTAATATTTATTGATAATTTATTTTTCACTCACGTTTTTATGATATGTGAAACAAAGAAAAAAGCTTCACGTATAATTCGAACTCTCTCCATAGGGTTTGGTCAAAGACCGACTGCTTTAACCACTACGCTACGAAGTATATGCATTATCGACATCTGTCAGTGTGATTTAAATGAACGGGTTTGTTGAAGCGTTTACTTTTTCAGAAATTTTCGATTTTCATATAGAGTTGGTTCAGATTCCATTTTTTGGACTAATGAAATAGATTTCACATTTACGTTTCCATGATTTAAGCGTTAACGAAGAATGGACTTTTGACCCATTCATGTTCAAAATCCGTTGTTTATAGTTCTAGTAAACCCATTTTCCACTAAATATGATTAACTGTCAATTTTGAAATAAAGATTATAAAATAAATAGTCGTTCAGTAAAATGAAATAATAAAATATGTTGAAGATGACATTACTGAGAACATGATTTTAGAAAAATATCAGTTTTCTGTGAATTTTGAAAATTGAGAAACATTTTGTCTCAGAGCGGTGGATTGTACACGCCTTTAACGCCCTCTTTCTTTGACTTTTTTCAAAACCCACCATATATCTTTCTCTTACACCATACAGGACAAAAAAAAGCGAATCTAAAAATATTTTTTGCTTTCCGGATAAGATAATAAAATAATCTATTATTAACACGTTATTAAAGCATAGAACTAAAAACACAACACTGAAAATAACTGTTGCTTTCACTGTTAGTATATAACATCTATTATTAATACATATTAAAAGTATTGGGCTCAGATGGGCTAGGCTGGCTCAGCTAGTATTTATAAAGATCACAACAACGTTGACCTCTTCTTAACGTACTTAGAAACTTTTATACCTTGTAGTATAAAAAATGCCTCTTCAACCGTTTGCAAATGCAAGAAAATATCACTATATTACAGTCGCATGTGTTATAAAAATACGTTGTCCTTAAAATGAGTTTCATATAAAATTACCTTGTATCTTTTCGTTCTCGACATGAAATCTAAGGTTTAAGGTAGATTTAAGTATCTGAAATTATCGTGGCCGTTGGTTGATGACTTACAGCTTTTTCTATATATTAAATCTCATCATGATAAAAGATGTCGTCAGTGTGGAAATCATTAACAAAATATTTCCATGTAGCTTACAAAACAAGGAAATAATTATTTTTTCGTGGTAAAGGTCTTAAGATTTATCTCTGATGAGAGTTATCGATCTAAAGACATGCATTATATTTAATCTGTAGATGCCGTCAATGATACTCCTGATGAAGAAAAGAATATCACTAATAAAACCATTCTGAACAAATTTTTTCATCTCTCATAAATGAATTCTATCTATTAAGTTTTTATCTGAAATTTCATCTTTATTTGGCACGAAGAACAGAACGATATATAACTCCAATGATATATAAAACTCTTATCATAAGTACTGCAAAACAACTATTTTATGCGCTTGCAAGAAATATTTGCGAGTTTTTGCAACCTACTTTAAATTTAACGAATATATATCGCTGCAAACTATTTATTCTGCTTCGCATTTAAAGAGAATGTTTCATCACATATTGATTTCAATCTGTGGAATTACGAATAAAAGATTGCACAAATAATAGTAGACAACCTCTCCTCCACACTCTTTGCTCTATTCATTAATGACCTAGCTAAAGAATTCCTTCGGCAGAGGCGTTAAAATGGACACTACTGTTCTAAACATTCTCCTCTACGCAGATGACATAGCACTTATTGCTGGCAATGAAAAGGATATACAGGATAGTCTATACGTTGTCTCGACAAGGTTCAAAAAGTGGCACTTAACGGTAAACCCAGAAAAATCTAAAGTTGTACATTTTCGAAAAAGAAATCTCTTGCAGAGCGACAACAAATTCTACCTCGGAAACACTATTCTGGAGTATGCTTCTTCTTATAATTTTTTACAAAAATTAGGTGTTATATTTGATGAAAATAGGGAGTTCAAGACAAACATAGAAAAACTCTCAAAATCAGGAGGCCGCGCACTAGGGGCAATGATATCAAAGATTCATCATCTTAAACACGTTGGATTCAACACATTTGAAACGCTTTTTCACAACTGTGTCTCTTACGTTATAGACTATTGCAGCGGTGTGTGGGGATATGAAACATAGCACAAAATTGATATGGTACAGGATCGGGCTCAACGATACTTCCTCGGTGTTCACCGGTTAACACTTCTCTTAGCTGTTCGTGGTGAGTGTGGATGGTCAGCCGCCAGTCTGCGATACAAAACTGACATGGTGCGACTATGGAATAAACTGACTCTCATGGATGACGATAGGATTACAAAGAAAATATTTAAGGCGTCTTGTAATGAAAATAATTCCCGAGGTTGGTATCATCATATAAAAATTCTCTTTGAAATCACAGAAAAAACCACATTTTCCAGAACATGCAGTTTTGCGATACTCAAATTTTTATTCAGAAACAAATTTCAAATCAACAATCCAAATCGCAATCGGATATCCAAAAATCTGCAAAATCACGGACGTACTGCATTATTAAGGAAGAATACGGTCTTAAACAATACGTTGCTATGGACTTGCCGAAATCATTTAAGTCTACAATGGCGCAATTCCGTCGTGGGGTGCTTCCCCTGCGTATCGAGTGCTACCGTGGATAACAATTCCAGATAGAATATGTAATCTCTGTGATCTGAACGAAGTAGAGGATGAACTTCACTTTCTTTTTAAATGTAATCTATATAAAATCTGTAGACAGGACTTTCTAGGAAATATTGGAATTTCAAATTTACATAATAATGATTTAAATGTTCTCTTTAAATATCTTGTAACTCATTTCCCTCGTCACTCTGCAAATTTTATTTATAAAGCCTAGAATATAAGACAAAGAAATATCACACGCATGTAAATTGTAATGTATATGAATTGCTAAAAGTGAATTACAGGTCCGATGGGCCGGTTGTTGAACATATGTTTAATTGTATAATGAATGTTAAAAATAACTGTATACACATATCACTATAATAGCATCTATTAATTTAAAGAATAGATGCACTTATTTTATGAAGAAAACTTTGTTGCTGCTATTTGAGTTGGGTTAGCTAGAATATAAATTAGATCGGGATCGGGATATCTCAAATTCTCCCTCTTTGCCCTTGATCCAAAAACGAAAGGTACACGAATTTTGTAGCAGACAGAACTTTTAAAAAATATGCTTTCAATCACGATTGTTTCTTAAATATTTAATTGAATATTATCGGCAAATATCTGATTTGATGATAAGATGCATGGATGGATTATTCTTATTATTTCGAACTTAAAATGCACTCTTGAAATTAAGTTCAGTGCTTCTCGAGTGTATAATAACTAATTGCCACTTGGCTCCTTTTTTGCAATCACATAGATTCATCAAATTTATTGCCTATCAAAGGTAGCTCAGTTGCTCTTGATGAGCTATATGCTAGTTATTTTTCTTTGTTTAATTAGTCATATAATAAATTTGACAGTATAAGCTGACTCGAGGGTACTCGCTTTAGCATTTTAGGGATATTTTATTCTTGTTAACGCATTCCTCACTTCTAAGGCTATAACCATTAGAAATAAAGGAATTGATAATTTTATTGATCTGGGGTTTGGGTAAATTAGGGAATTAGATTTGTAAATTAAGGAAAATGACAAATTATTGCTCAATTCATGATAAAAAAAAAATCTGCTGTATTCTATAACCAGTTACTTAAATAAGTAATTCTCTTCTTTTAGCTATGGTAAGTATGTAGGTGTTCTGTGTGACCCAGAAAAAAGTAACTGGATCATGTAATATCAATTATTCTAATTCTCTCAACTACTGTCAAGGTTAATAAATAAAAGCCACTTTAAATAAAAGGGATTTGACAATTAACAAAATATACTGGTAAAAATATTGCACCTTAATACTTGTGTTTACTTGAAAGTGTGTCTGCCTTTTTACACATATCTGAATTTTAAGTTTATCAGTGGATTGCCTGTTTTCAGCTAAAGCATTTCTTTACATAAGTAGTTTTACTGAAAATAATTCATATAAGCTATTCTTAATAATTTTATTTTATTGGTTAGAGCTTAAAGTTCATGGAATATTTACATCAGATAGAATACTAAAACACCAGGGTTGAAAATATTACTGAAATTAACTTAGGACATACAAATTCTTAACACATAAATAGGGGAGAAACATGCAATTCATTCAATTTTGGGGAATAAAGGGGAATTTTATTGCTAGACAATTAGTGTCTGACTCTTAGGTTGGAAATTGAAGTCTTTGAGAAAAGTATAAATTGGATAGGATGTTGAGTAGAAAATTGTATTATGCACTTACTAGGGAGAGCTGCTATGGGGCTATCATGACATAGGAGTATAACAGATTTGGGAGTATTTACATGTATTAATAAGATTTATTATTTCAAGATCCAGTGTACCAAGGTTATCTAGTCAAGTACACATAAATATAAACTAATCGTACATGTAGTATGGGTATTTTTATGACTTAGGCATAATTTTGAATCGGTTTCAGTATTTTCACAAGAAGCCAATTATTGATAAGCCAGAAGGCAATGATTTAAAGGACTTTAATTTTGGATTTGATTTCATTAACACCACCTGTTTTAATATACAAAGATCAGGCCAATTAAGGTGATGTATTTTACAATGGCAATTTTCTTTGGTCTTAAGTTTTGTGATCAGACATCTTAGCTTGATAAGCATGATATAAGCTCATAGATTTCATTCAAGATACATCAATCAGAGAGTAAATTTAATTGCATTAATTATCCTGTATTCAACAAATCAGTGGAAAACCCTAGTTATAAGATCCCCGTGTAGAAACATTCATAAATCCAACCCATTGGAATTTCACCAACAGCCTCAGTCAGGGAATAATTGTAGGAAAATACAAAACTATTGTTATTAATGAATTAGAAATTAAAGCATTTGTCAAAATTTTCCACTAATTATATTAGAATCATGCCATTTAAACATATCATTCATTCAGAATCAACAGGCAAAATTCTATTTGTCAGCCACAGGCTTTAAAGTTAAAATGATTCACATTAATTGAACAGTACTTTTAGGTGATAACTGGTTCAGTGTATAATGGATTAAACCTTTATTAACAAGAAAGTGCTTCCTTAAGATCACACTTTCAATTTTGGTGAATTAAGAAAATTTTTTAATTTGTTTTATTCTCCATACCTTTTAGGAAAGTGATATACAGTACTGTTTGTAATTTAAGAATAATGCACTGTCAGACAAGGGCAACACAATAATTTTAATTTTTCTAACTACAGGGATAAGTAAAATACATGTCATGTAATCATGTATTCTTGCAAGCCAGTTTGATAGGGGAAAGGGGTTTTGCTCTGTGTATGAGCCATTTATTAGTAATATTTGTCCTGTTTCTGTCATATTTCTAGGTAGAGAAGTTACTCTATTATCTTAATAGATATATTATATGTAATTGACATTAAGTCAACTTTAAAAAGTACTATATTCCTGGCGCACATAATTAAGTAGCTAGAAATATCCAGTTTATGATGTACAGGCTGCTCAGTATACAGATTAGTTTGGTTGAAAAAGCAATATATGATAGAATAGAGTTAAGAACTCCTAAAAATAGAATTAAAATATGATGAGAAGGATCATTTTCTGTTTTATTATAAACATTAAAAAGATGGCATATCAAGTATTATTATCAAGTATAATTTCAAGATCCCATTTAGAGTCATTGTTGGGAGTTACATATTACATGTGAGCACTATAAGCCTGGAGAGGTAATTTTCTTAAAAGCTAACCTATAATAATACAATTAACATGATTTATTCCCAAAGAAATCTTGCACGGTAAGTAAAGTAGGTTTTATCTAGTACAGTGTTGCTTGAAACCAGCCAGAGTAAATTCATACATGCTCCTGTTGAAATGAGAGGGGTTGCATGATCAGGATCTGCCATTTTTGTGATGGGGACAATATTTTGTCTCCACATAAATTTTTCTTAACATATTGGCACATATAATTCTTCATCTTTAATATATATTATTTTGCTATAAAATAATCCAGTGTAAGCTAATATATGAAATTTTGCTTAAGTTCTCATAAATTTACACATTTAAAAAACATCAATTGAATCAAAATTTTCTGTCTACTCATTATACAGAAGTATTAAATTTAGGAGGGATGGGGGGTCTCGAGTTATTTTCAAGGGGATTATTACTGTTTCCCAAGTAAATAGGTTAAAATTAGGGCGGTTGGTCGTGGGTCAGTTGAATGCGGCTTCCCCATTTTATGGGGTGACCGAAACCTATGGATTCCAAAGGTTTCGGCCATGTGGCGTTTGCGCCGAGCCATTCAACTGATGCTATAATTCATTGTGCTGCTGCTGCTTAAAACAATCTCATTTACTGTGAAAATGTGTGCTGCTTTCAACAAATTCATGAATTGGTCTGCTTTGCTTACTTGAAACAAACTCAGTTGCTGTGCAAAATGTGTACTGCTTTCAACAAATTTCATGCACAGTGCTTTGCTTGCTAAAATATCCTTTGTAACGTTCGCGGTTTGATAACCCGGAACGATAACTACAACATACATGTAAACTTGTAAAGTTTATTTAAAATACATGTACATAAAATTAAATTGTAAGGTTAATTACCGTTCGCGGTATACCCGGAACGGCCATTATTATGCTTATTATGCTTATTATATGTACATGTGATATTATGCTTTCATGTTGCTTGCTGATGCTGCTGCTGCTGCTTGTTGTTATTTGGGGTCGCCTTTTTACGCTTGGCGACCCCTGCTGCTTTAAATATGCCACGACCAACAAACGCCAATATCAAAATAAACGTGTATAAAATCATGTTTGTTTTATTTTCCTCTATATAAATAATAAGATATTTACTTACTTACCTACTTACTTAATAGTTGGTTTTCAGTACCATTTTGTATTTCC
Source organism: Saccostrea glomerata (assembly GCA_003671525.1). Taxonomy (NCBI): domain Eukaryota; kingdom Metazoa; phylum Mollusca; class Bivalvia; order Ostreida; family Ostreidae; genus Saccostrea; species Saccostrea glomerata. Next base: position 303,956 of record PRKT01000174.1, on the reverse strand, counting down.
ATATTTTGTGAAAAAAATATATAATCTATTTACAAACTTTATAAAATAAAGTGCATATGATTTTAATTTCTTGATCTTATAAAAACCTGATCCCACTTCTGATGTTTTGGGGGTTCATACATTGTATTTGCTCTGCTCTTATTTTGTATTGTTTTATCGTCTTGATATTGAATATTGTTTGTTATCTCCATACCCTTCATTGTATCAATACGGTTTTATGTTAACCATAATTAAACATCATGCATAAATTCCTAAATTTGACATATGATGCTTTAATCAAGGCTGCAGAATGATAGTTATATATCCATGTATTGTGGTTTGGTTGCCAATGTTTTTTAAGCATGGATTCAATTCATTCCCTTTATTGCAAAAGACATACGTCTTATAACACCAATACAAAATATAATTATATAAAAGAAAAAATCGAAAATGGACGTTCAGTCCCTAGTAAAATTTTTAATTTTAGACATCAAAAGTTTTTTTTAATCTGGCAAGACAGCGAAGTTGCTTTCATTTAAATGCATTTATGTGCACGGTTGTTGCTTTCTGTTTCATTGTGTAACAGTATCAATTATAATTTTATCCAGACTGCTTTTAATTGAGATTTATAGAATAAGAAATATTATCTTAAATGTTGTTTAATGTATTGTAATGCAATTTCAAACAGCTATATCAGAGAAATATAAAAAAGGCAAGTTCAATTTTTAGTTTTATGGGTTCAAATTCAGCCAAAAGATATTTTCTTTACTTGAATAAAATGAGAAATGAAGATATTTCTCAACCCATGAAAAAAAAGAATAAGAAATAGATGAGTTGGAAAATTATGCACAAAATCTATTTTCTGTCGATTACTATATTTGTTGCAGAGAATTGAAGGATAATTTCGAGAATATATTAAGTAATCAATCAGACGAGCTTGTGTTACAGATTGCATTAGCGATGTTCAACTTGTAATAACTAAATTCAAGAAGATTATTTACGTTCCGGCAAGAAGCAAATCACAAGAGCGCTTCTAATTTAATTAGGTTGATTATTTTCTTATGTTTACAAGCAGCAAAGAAAATGAATATAATCATTATGAGAAATATTAAATTTATCTGAAAGACTTTGACATGAACTTAATCCAAACGGGGAAAACTACAAATCAACCACATGTTGGGCAACATTATTCATCATATGTGTTTTATGGGGTATCAAGAAGTAAGAGTTTTGTCCTTTAAATTCTTCAGTGCCATTTAAAACTTAAAACAAAAAGTATTTGCATGCCCTTTTATATCAAATGGACATTTAAGGTTTTGGAAAGAAATTTCTTTTTTTTCTAAATGTACCCCTCTCCTTCACATAAACAAAAGAAAAGTGCAAATATCTTTAAAATTGTTCAAATCTTAATTATAAACTGCATTTTTCATCCCTACTAAACAAAACATGTTGCTGGAAAAGCTTGAGAAAGAAAAACGAAATGAATCCAATCTTAACCCTCTCATAATTCAGTAAACAAACAAAAAAACTACAGGTATTCTTTGTAATATTACTAGCCTTAAAACAGTATTGCAATCTTTTTTAAAAAAATCTCCCTCCATAAAACTTTCATTTTAACACATATCATTGTTCTATCGTACAAAGTTGTAATGACTCGTTGAGTGTTCGAAAGAAATGTTCCGATACAAGGAAAAAATTACCCTGTGTTTGAAAATTCTTTTAGATTTCACGTCTCTGATCTGTTTTTTGTTTCAGGATTTTAAAGTTTAAACTTAAATCTAAAAAGAAAATCAGTTCTTACCTTCTCACTTTCCAAGCCTCTGTGATAAGTCCAGATGAAAATTGAAAGAAGCAACCTGACGGCTGTCTTATCATATCTATCAAAGCCCTAATTTGTATATTGATTCGTCACATTTCCAGTGTTCTATTTTAGGGTACTACTACGCGAGTTCTTACTATCACCTTTTATCCCATTACATATTGACATCTCGAGAGTTGATCCAGAGCTTTTGAGATGATTTTCTTCCTTACCTCTATCTAAAATAATTCAGCATAATATGCTCTTAAATACTGAAACTGATGAACAAGCACATTTGAAGCTCTGTTCTGCAGCATGTTAAATAATAAAGAAAGGGTGTGTGTGTGTGTGTGTATAGAGCATTACAAATGCCAAATGAGATTACAGATTTTACAATTTCAGAATGCAGCAGAAGGTGGAGTTCAAAAAAATATCCCATACAATATACAAAAGAAAACTAGTACATATATTTTCTAACAATAATATTAGGCACCTTATACAAAAGAAACAAGTAAATATATTTTCTACAATAACAATAGGTATGGAGAATTGAGGGGGTGGAGGTGGGTAAAATTTGTAAACCATATTTTCGGAGCCAAAGGTTATTTTGATAAGGATAAGGCTAATAGCCGTAACTAGAGGGTGCTTAAATATAAAACCCGGAAAATCCCCTGGGGACCCATGAATTCACACAAAATAGTGATTTATAAAATACGCAATTTTGTACGCATTAAGATCACATAAATTCCTCTATATACATAAATACACTAATATAAACTAACATAGGTTGCTGCAATTTATTATATTCTATGATACCAAAAACAATTTTACAATCTAATTTCATAGGGACAGCATGTAGCACTCGAGGAACTATAATTATATTCTGTGGCAGAATAGACACAATGTGATGAAAAAAAATCTTTCTAAACTAAAATCTTTATATCATTCATAGCGAATCTAACTATGATATATGATATAAACCTATAATCTATATAAAAAAGACCTATAGGCGAGTCTTGGCCCAACAGACCAAAGAAAGAGGTTTAATTGGGAAAGAAAATGGCTGTTTATTTACAGTCATATATATCCATGGTCCAAAACAAAGTGATTTTAGGATACTCATGAATATGAGACTTTCACTATTAGAGAACTACAATTTATAGCTATCTGTCATAAGGTCATCAATAAGATGAAAGTGTACATTTATGGGCGGATCTAATTATTTTATTTAAGAATGCAATATGCTTACGGGATAATGATGTAAGAGGGTGTATTAAGAAGGGATTCTTTTATAGTTTCTGATAAGATGAAATAGTCAAAGTATATTTGCTTAAATATGTCTTGCATAATAAGATGTAAGAGATTTAAACGATCTTATTTTTTTATCCTCATCACGATAGTTTTTTTTTTTACGGTTCACAAATCACCTGGAATTTTATAAAGGTTAAAGAAATTAATAAAGTTAATGTGAAGTGAAATTAACTTTATTAATACAATGTATATTAAAGTAGATTTAATGTTAACCATTGTAATTTTTAATATGATACGAAGTTAACATCAAATTAACATAAAATTATGACACTAACATCAATTTAATGTTAATTGAGATTAACATCATATCAATTTTAGGCACAGTCCTAAATAGAAATGGTAAATTTTTAGTTAATAAAATCTTTATGATTTTACTGTTAACTCTGAGTGGTAATTACTGGAAATTTGGATTATCTCCCTTTACAAAGTTGGTTTATTTCTGTGTCTGCTTAAAGTTATATGTCATTGTTAATAATACTTTTGAGAATTTCAAACTAATTATTACACGTTACAAAGGTGGTAATACAAGACTAACAGTTTTACAGAATCTTTACTCATTGAAAGAGGACAAGATAAGGTGTTCTAGTGTTGAGGGGATTATGGAAAGAAATAATCTAGTTGATGGGTTACCAGGCTATTGAAATACTAGTTGCATTAAGATAAAAATAATAACAGGGAATTGAGATTTATTACGCATCACAGATGTGTAATCAGCCGGGCGGGTCTTCCTAAGTTGACGAGATGAATATCGATCAAGCTATTTCTCTGGCGTATAAAGTAACTTGGAGCCTGTTTGACTTACATTTTACATTCACTTCCTTCTTAGGTTTAAAACAAGTGTTAATAAGATATTCACAAGGACTTTAAAATAGTGAAAATTTGATTCGCGTATCAAATCAAAGTTTGTTATACTGATCTAGGTTCTGATTCGCGGAAAAACCATGACGCGGAAAAAACCATACGAGGGTTGTCCCAAAAAGTCGTAGACAGGGAAAACAGTTTAGTTTCTCTTTGCTAAATCAAAATTCTTTTCTTGTCATAGCAAAAAGTAAAATTTTTTGATCATGCATTTCAAGTTTCATGATGATATCACATTCAATAATGAAAATTATGAAGATATGATGAAAGCATGTAAATGTACATCGGCGCAGGAAGGCGAGCGTAATATTTACGTCTCTTATATTACGTCATGATCTCTTTTTCTGCCTTATATATGTCTATCAAAATAATAACATCCATTAATTTTTTTGAATGAAAAACCACTCTTGACTAAGGGACGAATTTGATTTCACTACTGCCGATTTTTTTTTCTTGTTTTTTTTTTTTAGCAGATTCAAATTTCAGTCGAAATTAGTCATCTCACATCGTAAGCAGCAGAGAATACACTTGACGTCGTTCGTGGCCCATAACATTCCCCTCTCTCTGCGTTAAACAAATATTACTTACTATACATAGGGTAACTATTTTCGGTAAAGAGGAAAAACATCACTGAATTTCATGCCTTTTAAGAACGAATTTTCTATTAAAATCTAGTGTGTATTGTCACTTCTGTACTCTTTTTTCCCGTCTCTGATGTACGATATAAACCATATCCAAAACAATTTACTACATCTCCGTGCGCCGGTTACGCCTTTGACGACGTCATTTTCATCAAACTCAATTCCAACAGCACTTTGAATGTCATGACGCCAATCGTCTGTTTCTAACCCTTTTTGTTTGAAAATTTGACGTCTTAACTTATATTAAGGATTTCAATCCCTAATGGGACCAAATTCTCTACCCCTAAATGTCCGTCAAGTACACAAAACTCTGATATTATATTAAAGCATTTTATAATGGAAAAGGATTGCCCACGAGAAATTTTTAAAAAGTTCATTAATTAAGCAGTAGTTAATTAACAAAGATAGCATTGAAGTCTATGGGGAAAACCGTTTTTTTTTTCAAAATAAAAATTCAAATAATTTGAATATCAATAAATCCTGCGGTGAAAAGATGCATTGAAATATTAAAAATAAAATGATAATTGAAAACAATTTTTTTACCAAATAAATTTTTTTAATTGATTTTTTTTATCTATTAAAAAAGGGGAGATAACTCTTACCAAACATAATTATAGTAATAAATGGTAAGTATGTCTAAATAAACTGAGTATTCAATGCTTACATATCTGTTATGTTTTCAATTTCATTGAATTTGTTCCTCTTAGGGATTGAAGACCTTAAGTCTCATATTTTTACACCACTGATTCCAATTAGATAAATACCACACACGCTGCTTGAAATTATCTGATAATATATTGATCATCTAACTACATGTATCATAATTTCCTAATTGGGGAGATTATATTGATCATCCGAGAAAGACTGACAAGAAGACATCAACAAACTGTTGCTGTGAATTTGTATTAACCCATCATTAACGCTCTTTGGTCAAAATACGCGTGTCAATGATTTGTTGGTACTGTGTGATACTTAAGAATGGTATTAAAAACTACAGCAATGTCTATTATAAAGAAAAATTCTGGTTTGTTTGTTCTATAAACATCCAATTATTAAAGTAATTAAGTATAAATTCAAAGTCTGGAAGGAACATCTGAGAATGTAAGGAGCTTATGAATATTACGTAATTAACTTATAACCATTAAATAGGATTATCAACTGTGATGCACAAGTATGTTTAGTAAACGCCCATACCCCCGGTATAATGATTCGGGAAATTTACAATTTTTTTTTTTTTTTTTTTTTTTTTTTTTTTTTTTTTTTGTAAATGTAACAATGATGAAGAATATGGAGATAACGAAAAGTATTCAATATCAAAGTTCATAAAACAATACAAAATAGGAGCAGAGCAAACACGGACCTCCGAAACATCAGAGGTGGGATCAGGTGCCATGGAGGAGTGAGCATCATCCGCTGACCGGTCATACCCGCCGTGTTCTACTTGTCATGATCGGGAAGTAACGGAAAAACTCGTCGTCAAATCAGTGTATAAATAATTTGTATGAAAAAGGTCAGTCTGCATGTGACTCAATGATAATTTGTATTTGCTGACAGGGTCATTATATCAACCATAGAACTTACAAAATGATGACTTTAAACGAAACTGCTGATATTCTTGTTTCATCAACTTGCTTGTCAATAATTTACCTCGTTTTAGAATGTTTTCTTACGAAGAGCATGATCTTGCGTATCGAATCAACTGAGATATATATATACTACGTATGCAGGCGATGAAGGTATATTGCTGCATAAGTAAGGGAAGTTGACGATAGAAATGTTTGAGTCATCACGTTTATCATATAGCTTGGTTGTTAGATTACCGTTAACGTATTTTTCAAGTAAAATATCCAAGTATGAAACAGATGTGTCAGACTCTGTGGTATCTTTCATTTCAAGCTCACCAGGATATATCGTATCGACGTAGGAATGGAAATTACCATTGTAAATTGACAATACGTCGTCGATACATGTATATCTAAATGTCGAATTGAAGGCCACAGCAAGTGTTTTCTTCTTTTCACGCATAAAACTTTGCACAAATCTGCTTCTTATGAATATAAAAAATAGGTCAGTTTATAACAGAGCGCAGTTGCTACCCATGGGAATTCCAATAGACTGTTTGAAGACCTGGTCGCCAAAAAACCACACAATTATTGTCAATCAGCGACTCAAGCATCTTTTTAATGTGAACTTCAGCGTACTTGTGTGTGCAATTTCAATGTGTTTTAACAAAAGAATCTTTCATATGTCCAATCACCAGGTAAGTAAATTTACGAGTTCCATGTTTAAATAGATCAGAAAAACCACAGATGAAGAATAAATTTCAAAACATTACGCATTAGTGTGTGTAATGCTAAATGGAACACACAAATACAACGTCATCATCTGACATCTAGAAATATAAAAAAAAAGGGGGTTGGTCCCCCTCCCATGTCCTACTTCTAAGATTTGCTAGACACGATAACTTCGCCAATAAACAAATATTCTCCAGGGTGTCATATCTATACTGTACTTCGATATTTGATACCATTTTCCGTCTTTTTGTCTAAATCTAGAGATATTGGGATTGCGTCTTAATTCATGTTTTCAAAAAATGCGCAAAATAATAAATTAAATAAATCCTAGTAAAAACACATTATACCAGCAGTGAGCTTGTAAAACAACATCTTTCTGAACTATCTTTTTTATGGGTTTCATGTTTTGTTGTATTTACGTACATTGATAAACTCCCTTGAAGCATGGCATTCAATTTGTTTTACATTGACATTGCTTTGTATTTAATAAATCATTAAAAATAATCGTGCAGCACGAAATGATGTTATAGATAATTTTACATGAAGTTTGTTAATTATTCTTTAATGCCATGAAAAAAAAAACAAATTCTTTCACAATTATTTGTAGATAAGTTAGTAAACAAATTAAGCTATTAAAGATATGTAATGTATCAGTTTATCCATACTTGGATATTCTATGACAATCTTACAGTAATATCACCACTGCCGTTTTAAAAAGCTATCAAAATTGTTTTGAATTGTAAACCTGATTCAAAAATCATGCTACATTGTAATTCATGCTATTACCCTCCGTTTGTCCGTTTATAATTTTATTTGTTACCCAAGGTCTTTTCAAAATGTCTACACTGTCAGTGAATGGGCTAATTCCGTGAAAAGCATTCCCTGAAAAGAGAGGCAATTCAATTTGTTCCTTTTTATTTCTTTTATATTTAATTCAAACTTAGAATAGTTCAAGGTTAATCTTACTTGTATGCCCTGTAGTTAACAACTTTTATCATGTTATGAAAATCCGAAGGTTATATTTGTCGAGATTTTCATAGGGTTGTAAAATAAGGAGATACATATATATATATATATATATATATATATATATATATATATATATATATATATATATATATATATATATATATATATATATATATATATATATATATATATATATATATATATATATATATATATATATATATATATATATATATATATATATATATATATATATATATATATATATATATATATATATATATATATATTGGAGTCAGTAAGAAGCAAAGAAATCAGATGTACAACTATATAAAGTTCAAAGGTAACTTTGCGAGGGTTATCTTGTGGGGATACAATTAGCATAACACATGAAATATTGCTGGAAAAGTCAGGAAAGCTGACGATCGAAAAGTTAAAATTATCATGTTTATCATAAAGCTTTGTTGTTAGAAAACCATTAAAGTCTTTTTCAAGTAAAAGATCGAAATATGAAAAAGATGCTGTTTTCTTTTGTTTCAAGCTCACCAGTTGAACCACTACAATTAAAACTTGAGAAAAAAATTATTCTAATGCAATTGTTTTGTAAAACACGTTTTGATTGGCTATTGCACTGATCTTTGTAGCAGTAAAACGAGCATTAACGAGCGTGAAAGCTTTTCCATTTAGACGTCATAATAGAGCGACGCAAAAACACAATGCCTCGTGACGTATTTCATTTAATAAAACTCAACAAAATAAGACGTAATTAAACGACAAACAAAACTCATGGATTGCATTAGAATGGGAATAACTAATCTTTTAATTTGGTGTTTGCGACTGTTAATGCTGATTTAACGGTTGCAAACATCCGTTTTACCGGCTCCGCTTACGCGTCGCCGTTAAAACTCAGTTTGCGACCGTTAAATCAGCATTAACGGTCGCAAATACCAAATTAGAAGATAGTTATTTCCTAATTCTGATGCAATAGTTTTGTAAAACACTTTTTGATTGGCCAATGCACTGATGTTTGAAACAGTAAAACGAGCATTAACGAGCGTGAAAGCTTTTTCATTGTGACGTCATAATAGAGCGACGCAAAAACACAATGTTCCGTGACGTATTTCATGTAACAAAATTCCAAAATAAGACGTAAACAGCAAACAAAATGCATGGATTGCATTAGAATGGGAATAACAAATCTTCCGCTTACACGTCGCCGGTAAAACTCAGTTTGCGACCGTTAAATCAGCATTAACGGTCGCAAATACCAAATTAGAAGATAGTTATTCCCTAATTTAACTCTTATTGCCGAGGGTTTTGAAGAAGTAGCGTATCAGAAAGCTTTGTTGTTAGAAAACCATCAAATCCTTTTTTAATAAAAGATCGAAATATGAAAAAAAAATGTTATCTTTTGTTTCAAGCTCGCCAGTCGAACAACTCTATTCAAAACTTAAGAAAAAAAATTGTTTTACTCTAATTGCCAAGGATTTTGAGGAGAGAAGCGTATCAGAAACCCTTGGCTAGCGAAAATGGTTTACTTTATAATGTATAATATAAAGTGCAGATGAAATTAATATGCCCGTGCTTATTAAACACCTCGAATAAATGTGAAATAGTTAGACAAAACAATTATAATACAGGAAATACATGGAGTTCAAAAACTGTAGATTGGTAATACAACAGCCTAGAGACGACAATGTGGGCACGTATCCTTTTTCAGGTGTTCATTTTTTACTCTATATTTATCAAGGAAAAATATTTACTTTAAAGTACTGTTACATTTAATGAGTCGTATCATATCGGGGAAGATTGATGAAAATTATGAGTACATGTATAGTGAAGATATGACAACTAAGCTGCACTGTAAAAGTACCAGAAAAAAACAAAAATTGGGTCTATTGTATCGTTATATTCATGTATGTCAAGGTTACGTCACTATTATTTGCAGCTCAAAATTGTAAACAACATTTCAACGGAGCATGCAAAAACGAGTTATATGCTCTAAAAACTTTATGAAAAAATTGTATCAAAATTCTTGCTCTACTTACATTCATTCTTAAGTACTTTTAACCATGGTAACCATGGTAACCTATTCAAAATTAATTTCTTCGCACGTGTACAATAGGGTGGAAGACGTAAAGCAATAGTTTCGTGCTCGAGCATGCTGATATTATTCTAACCTATATTTTTCTCCATGAACGTAGAGTTTTAAGATTTTGAAATCTGAAATTTTCTGAAACCTTATACAGGTACTTTCAGAACTTAAACAAAATTTACAGGGATCATGCAACTATCTAATTTTGTCAAAAAGAGAGAAAATGATGCTAACGCTCTAAAGGTAATCGATACACATTGAATATACTTCTAAAAAAGAAATTTTTATTACATTATCGACTGTCAGATGTCTTCGTCAAGTGAACATCTAGAAAACAATTTCTATCTGTTGAAGAAACAGATAAGTAATAAATAAATTAAATCAGTTCATCGGCAATTTGTGTCCTTCGACCACAAGTTTAATGTTGTTTATTCATTGATTCTTATTGCAAGTCTGAGTACAAAATCCTTTATACTAACTTGATGCTGACGTAGGAACAAGAAACCCTTTTTTACTGAAATACGAGTACAAATGTACAAAATCCCTATCTCCAACCCAGGAGTAAGAAATTACACTACAAGGTAGGATTTCCAAATCCTTAATGTAGAGTACAAAATTCTTAAAACAGACATAGGGGCACAAAATCGCTCACACCCACTTAAAAGTACGAAATCGTAATCACTGACTGAACACCAATTTTGTAATACAAAATGACAAACACAGAAGTACGATAAGGAATTCAAAAAGACCAATTAACGAAAACAAAATCGATAACACCAAACATCGAGTCCAACATCCATACGTGTAACACCAATCTACCAATCTACGAGTACAAAATAAAGAACACCAAACATCGAGTCCAACACCCATAACACCAATCTACCAATCTACGAGTACAAAATGAAGAACACCAAACAACGAGTCCAACACCCATTACACCAATCTATCAATCTACGAGTACAAAATGAAGAACACCGAACAACGAGTCCAACACCCATAACACCAATCTACCAATCTACGAGTACAAAATCAAAAACACCAATCACCGAGTACATAATCCATAACAACAATCTACGAGTACAAAACTTATAACATAAAACAACGAATAAGAGACCATTCGCATAGACATACGACCAGGGAACCTTTAACAACGACATATGAGAACAATTTCATTTTAATCGAAATATATCAAAACACATTTACACTGGTGTACGAAATCCTTAACAGTCATTGTAAAATAGAAAATCCTGAACACTGGCATACAAGTACGTTATCATTACATTGAGCCACAGGTACGATATCCTGGTAAGTGTACAAGTACACTGTAGGAAATCCTTAACAGCAATCTACGAGTATGCAATCCTTAACAGCAATCTACGAGTAGGGAATCTGTATGGTAAAAACCATATGTCGATGAAAGCAAAATATTACCACAAAATAAGGAAGGTTGGTGGTGAAAATTCTGGAGGCAACTCGTTTGTCATACAACATAGTTGTTAGTTAACCCTCGTTATAGTCAATAAACATCCAGATATGAAACAACCGTTTCAACCTCTGTGGTGTCTTTTATTATGAGTTTACATGAATATATCGATTCGACATATTCACGGAAATAAATAGCTATTGTTTATTGATAAGATGTAGCCGATATGATTTATCTAAATGCTATATTGAAGGCTATAGCAAATATTTGAGTTGTTTTTTTTTCTAGTGTAGTGTTTGTTATGCTTCCTAAGGCTTGTAAAAGAGCAAAATTAGTGCCCACTGAATTTTTAATAACTTTAGCAGATCTAATTTCCAACAACTACATACATGTAGATTTCACACGTTTGCTGACCAATAAAAAGAATATAAAAAAAGAGAAAATGACATTTTACAACTCAGTCTATTAATAAGATTAAAAAACCGTAAAATGTCACTCACGTTTTGGATATTTTTTCTTACTTTAAATATTAAAGATAAATGACATTTCAAAACTCTGTCAATTAATACGATTTAAAAAACATGCAAAATGTCATTCTTTTTTTTTTTAATTATCATTTTATTTAATTTAAATGTAAAAGAAAGAAATATGACATTTCACAACTCAGTTCATGAATAAGATTTAAAAACGTAAAATTTCAATCTCTTTTTTATATATTTTATTTAATTGAAATGTAAAAGAAAATGACATTTCACAAGTCAGTCCATTAATAAGATTAAAAAACCATGTAAAATGTCACTCTCTTTTTGACATTTTAATTACTTTAAATATTATAGATAAATGACATTTCACAAGTCTGTCAATTAATACGATTAATAAAAAAAAACACGTAAAATGTCATTCTCTTTGTTTTGGATATTTTATCTAATTCAAATGTAAAAAAAGTAAGACATTTCACATCTCAGTCAAAAACAAGATTTAAAAAAACGTAAAATATTATTTTTTTAATAATCACTTGATACATATGTTTTGTAATGTCAATTATAGGTTCTTGTTCCTGCACATGTCTTCTGACCGTACTAATCGCTCAACAAAATGTTGTTTTTTTAAATGTGTAAAAAAAAATTGAAGTGTTGAACATCATTTATTTAGAATTTTCTAAATTGAAGTGTTTTTTTCTCATTTGGAACTATATATTCAGAATAAATCTTATGTAGCTCACTTTTGAGGACTGCTGATGTGTTTTGTGTTTCAAAATAGTACTTTCTTCAAAAGATTTGCTTTTTAAAAAAATGTTTAACGAAATTCGCTCCTAAGCTTTTGATTAGATTTTTATCTTAGCCTATATTTCAGAAATTCTGCATAATGTTTTAATTCTTACAATAAATTTGAATTCTACAATACCAATTTAACTATATTCAGTTAAAACTCCATGAAATATACCAAAAGCATTAAATGAAAAACTACATTTTTATGGCGGAAGGTTTTTATTAGATGAAAAATCATTTTGATTCCTATTTTTACATGCAGACTGCCCACAGAGTTGTTTTAATTTAATAAACATTGGACTGTTTATAATGCTCCTAAACTATCTATAAAATAAACTGTCATGAATTTCCTTATCACATATTACACGTGATAAATATATAGTAAAGATATTGTAAAAATAAGAAAAAAAATGGCCCCAATTCAAGCTTAAAATTAGCGCTATTCTAGTAGTATTTAAAAATTAAAATAACAGACACCTATTTTTCTTTTCCAAATATATATGCACCACTTTTGATCATTCTCCTAAAATAAGCAAAATGTCATTACTTTCAAATGAATTTTCTGCTTGTTAGATTTTTCATGCTAGAAAAATGAAAATTTTTGAGTCAAATAAGTAAACACGCGGAGTAATTTGAAAATTTCTTCGTTTTCTCTCATTTTGATGTGTCTATTCAAGATAAAATGAGACCGAGTATGTTCCGATGATTTATTTGAACAAAAAAAAAATTGGAGGAAAACTTTTAAAATTGATTTATGCGAAAGACGTACATCAGTTTAGAGAGCAAGAAGGTTAAAGTAATGCTCTGTTGTGCCAAAAGAAGCGCATTGACTCCCATTTTTGTGTATAAAATCTAAAAATATACTTGATACAAAATCGTCATTACTTTTGATGGCAGAATCTAAACTCCTTAATAGTACCAAATTAAGCAAAAGGGTAAGCAGAGAAGAAGTTAACAATCATCTAATTCAAGGATTTTAGATATAAGGAAATGAGAATAAATAAATATACTCGTAGTTTGCGAATTCAAGATAAAAGAAATTTTCTAAAAACTCTTTTTTTATATTCTGGCATGAAATGTTCCGGTAATATATACATTAAGGTCAAGGTATTTTACTGTAAATTTAAGACATTCTGTCCTCCAGCCCCTTCAAAAGATGCAGTGTTGGTCATCATTTGAATTTTCTGAAATTAAGTATTTTTCTCGTTTGAAACTACATAGAATAAATCTGTTGTAGATCACGTTCGAAAGACTGTGTTTCAAAAAGGTACTTTGTCAATAAATAGAGTGAACTAAATCAAGGACAAGTGTAAGTATACCTTACAATTCTATAATGACATGTATAACATAACGTTCTACTTCTTTTCTTATCCGATTGGTTGTTTTGATATTTTAAGTACATCTACACAATCTTCTAGTATTTAGCAGAACATAAATTACATGAAAAATGGAGCAGCAATGATAAACAAAAAATACGCCAACAATGGGGAAACCCGATACTTTTGGGTGTTTTCATTTATTTTGTTTATCATTTTGTGTTAGAAATTAAGAGACAGTTTAGTTTTTTCTTATTTATAATTTTGCCGATGTTTTTAATTTCTTAAACAAATGTTTTGGAAGAGAAAAAAATGTTCAAGACAAACAATTAACTTATTTCTCCATGACTTAAAATTCATTATTCTTTGTGTTTATCATAAAGTTTTGTTGTGAGGTAACCATACCAATATTTTTCTTTAAAAATTGTCCAGATATAGACACATATCAGACAATGTGGTACCTTTAATTCTGAGTTCAAAGTCTATTTCGAAATAACGTGGCATTAAAAACTGAATATTGTTATCTAATTAATAGTGAGTATATTTAACATTGAATCGATGGTTAAAGTAAAAGACTTTTCTTTATGAATTCTGTTTCATATGCATAAAAAAAGTAGGTCTGTTAACGACAGGGTTCAATTGGTAACCATTGATTCGTTTCTGAAAGACATGTTCTCCAATGTATATATACTAGGGTTGTCCAAAAAAGTCGTAGATAGGGAAAACAATTTAGTTTCTCTTTGCTAAATTATATTTCTTTTCATTGTCATAGCAAACAGTAATATTTTATCATCAAGCATTTTAAGTTCATGATGATATCACATTTAATAAGAAAATTATGAAGAATGAAGAAAGCATGTTAGTGTACATCGGCACACTAGGCCACGCGTATAATTTACATCTCTTACATGTATAACGTCATGATCTCTTTTGCTGCTTTACACGCGTCTATTAAAATCCAACATTTTTTAAGTGAAAAACCACTGTTAAATAAGTGCCTGATTTAAATTCACTATTGTACGTTTTTATTTTGGTTTTATTTAGAAGATTCAAATTAAGTTTTAATTCATTCGAAAGATCACCGTAAATTGTAGGCAGCAGAGAATACACATTGTTTGACGTCCTTCGTAACTAAGAACGTTCCCGAATGTCTTCGTATGTCACTCGTAAATTAAGGATTTATTGAGAAGTATATTTTGGATAAGTGACTCAAAATCGCAGAGAAAATAGTGGGTCAGTGTTTATCTTACTGATCTACGGTACAATAAAGTAGACCTTTTTGCACTTAAATTTTAACTTTTTTGGTTAATTACTTAAACCTTTATTATATTTTATCAGATGTAACCATGGCAAAAAATATTATCTTATTTTACGTAATATATTTGAATAATATTTATAATTGAAAAAATCTTACAAATTAATGCGCGTAAATTAATGTGTGACCTTTTTGCACTTAAAAGTAACATATTTTGGGGTATTAAAAAACTAAGAAGGCAATAAAAAATTTCTTAAATCAAGCTTCTACGACTTAAGTGCTGATCAGTCACAAGTATTGAGTTCTTTAAAATAATGAAAGAAAAAAAATGGGGTCAATAATGTTAATTTTGAAATATTGGTCAAAATATGTTATTTTCAGGCAAAAAATGGTGTTAATTTTAAATTGATTTATTTGACATATCTTCATTTTTTTGGCAAAGTTTGTTGAAGGAAGGTGAAAAACTTGTTCTTAATATAAAATTAGATCTATATTAAGTAATCCTAGCAATATCATAATGGAAACATTAATTTTGAAATATTGGTCAAAATATGTTATTTTCACGCAAAAAATGGTGTTAATTTTAAATTGATTTATTTGACATATCTTCATTTTTTTGGCAAAGTTTGTTGAAGGAAGGTGAAAAACTTGTTCTTAATATAAAATTAGATCTATATTAAGTAATCCTAGCAATATCATAATGGAAACTATTCTCCGAATAAAAGTTTATGAGGCTAAAGGTCCAACATATCAATTAGATTTAATAAATGTGCAGATTTGCAGAATTATCTGCTAAATATCCTTCCATCACAAAAAATAGTCCCTCACAAATCTTGCTTCTTTGTAGCTTTTTGAGCAGTTTATTTTGTTGTTGTTGAATGTTCAAACAGTAACATTGTTGAAATTATATATCTTATAAAAATAAAAATTGAATTTTGATAAATAGTTTAAAGTAAGATGTTCTGCGTAAACTTTTCCAAAAAGCTGACGAGTGACCTACCTTAACAAACAGTATTCTACCTCCTACATGTGGTAACTATTTATAGAACAGAGGATATCTTATCATTGAATCCAAACCTAATTAAATTTAAATCTAAACAAGCATTTAAAAACAAGTTTTCTATTAGAATCTAGGTGTAATTTCACTTATGTACTATTTTTTCCCTGTCTCTGATGTATAAAATCCATTTCCAAAACAATTTATTACATCACCGAACGCCGATTACGCGTTTGATGACGTCATTTTTATCAAACTCAATTCCGAAAACACTTTGAAAATCATGACATCAATCGTCTGTTTCAAATGCTTTTTATATGACAATTTGACATATTATCAAGATTTTAATTCTGGTTTTACTGAATTAAATTTGAGTTCAACATTTTACCAAAGAAAAGATTGAGTAAATTGTTCCAAATTTTGTTTGTGCGCTGACAGACCATATCGGCTTTCATATAAATCGTCCCAATATTATCAATATGAACGACATATCATATCGTAAGAATTTAAAATTTAAAAGAACATTGAATATATTATGTCTATGCAAAATTTGGTAAGTATTGGTTGCATGTTAAAAAACATTGTCTACGTCTTTTTGGGAAAACCCTTGTAGATATTTTCAGTTGGAAACTGGTAGACGAAAAGATAGATGATTCAACTAATACATTAAATCCATTCTGTCAAAGTGTCATGATGTTCTTCATTATGTCTGGTTGATCAAATGAAGTAATTTTCTTCAATATTAATAATATGAAAGAATGATCCCATTTGAAAGATCAGGGTTTGCTAATTTTCAGCCCTCTCAAAATTAGTTATTCAATCTCACTTCTGTAGAAATTATACCTTCTAAAACTATGGGATTTTTTTTAAAACACATCATTTTTAGTGTGATCTTTATATGTTATGTGTATTCTCTGGTCTTGTAAAACTGGATTTCAAATTTACAAGCAATTTCATTTAGAATTTTTCGACATTTTTTATTCACATTTTTTTTCTAAAATAAAAAAAAACTATTTAAATGATGTATAAACAAGAGGCCCAGGGGCCACAGCGCTCACTTGAGCACATCAGGCTTGAATTTACTCCCCCCCCCCCCTCCAGGCATTCATCATTTGAACAAACTAGAATCTACACTACCTGAGGATGATTCCATATAAATATCACTAATCATAGCTTTGAAGTACTTGTAAAGAAGATTTTAAAAGGTTTCCCTATATATCCCTATGTAAAACTTGGGTCGGCCATTTCGGCCCCACCCTTGCCCCGGGGGTCATGATTTTAACAAACTTAAATCTGCTCTACCTGAGGATGATTCCACATGAGTTTCATCTTTCCTGGCCCAGAGGTTGTGGAGAAGAAGATTTTTAAAGATTTTTCCTATATATTCCTATGTAAAACTTGGGTCGGCCATTTTGGCCCCACCCTTGCCC
>PRKT01000174.1:257783-285893 GCA_003671525.1 Saccostrea glomerata | reverse complement strand
TATATTCCTATGTAAAACTTGGGTCGGCTATTTTGGCCCCACCCTTGCCCCGGGGGTCATGATTTGAACAAACTTGAATCTACACTACCTGAGGTTGCTTCCACATGAGTTTCATCTTTCCTGGCCCAGCGGTTCTTGAGAAGAAGATTTTTTAAAAATGCCATTTATTTTTAACAAATTCATGATTATCTCCCCTTGGAAAAGGGGCGTGGCCCTTTATTTGAACAAACTTGAATCCCCTTCACCCAAGGATACTTTGTGCCAAGTTTGGTTGAAATTGGCCCAGTGGTTCTTGAGAAGAAGATGAAAATGCGAAAAGTTTACGACGACAACAACGACAACGACGACAACAACGACGACAACGACGACAGACAACGGACAAATTTTGATCAGAAAAGCTCACTTGAGCCTTCGGCTCAGGTGAGCTAAAAAAAGCATTTGAATGAGAGCTTTTTTTCAAATAACACACTTCTTATTCCATGTGTACTGAAATAGAAAAATACATAAAAGATTAGGAATCCATAAAGGAATTTTATTTAACATTGAAGTGCTCCAAAGTAGAAGATTTCTTATTGGACTTTAGTGGAATGGCGTACAGCGAACAGCGGACTCAAGGCATTTAAGGGGGCCGACTTGGGTTTTATTAATGATATTGTGTGAAAA
Source organism: Saccostrea glomerata (assembly GCA_003671525.1). Taxonomy (NCBI): domain Eukaryota; kingdom Metazoa; phylum Mollusca; class Bivalvia; order Ostreida; family Ostreidae; genus Saccostrea; species Saccostrea glomerata. Next base: position 285,230 of record PRKT01000174.1, on the reverse strand, counting down.
CTACAATAGCGAATCTCTTCATTTTTATACCATATATAACTTATATATATATATATATATAAATAAAAAATACGGTTACATTTACTATAGGATTATGCAGGAAAATACCGATTTTTAGAACTTTAATGCAAATTATTCAAATACTACAATAGTATTTTTGTTCAAACTATAATATTTGATGAGTAATACTATATATATGTATTTTATATTATATGTAAGAAACACAAAATTCGATCGTCTTGTTACAAGAGGGGACATCTCAAAATATAAGAAAATAACGAATTTTCCTGTTTTATAGGGTATTACAAAATATGACGGGAACAAAGGATTTGTATAAAAACAAGAAAAATAATGGAGGTTTTCTCAAATTTCTATGTTTTAATTTTCAATAGCGTAGTTTCATTACTTTCTCTTAAATGACATTTTTATTTCCCCTTTCTTGAAGAGCACTTCTTTATCATATGGTAAAAAAAACACAGTGTAACGACGTCAACCTACCTAAAAATTGCAAAATCGGTTTCAAAATCAGTTATATAAAATTGAAATTACATCTGTAAACCTCTAACTTCTTTATTTTGTTTTATTTCATTAATTTAGCGAAAAAAAAAGTTGCTTTTAAACAGTAAATGCGTTTCATTTTATTACGATGCGCGAATTATTGCGCAATGAAAACCACAGTCGGCTCCCTAAAATGCAAACTTCTTAAGGTCTTTCCAACCTCGCAATTCTAATTGTTCAAAATACAAAAACGCATTTATTTCATTCACTATACTTAAAAACTTTCAATGATTGCAACAACAAAAATGTATAAATCGCCTCGATCTTTAAAATGGGAGATGTACAGTGTAAATGAACAGAAGTATATGTCAACCAAAAAAAGTACATTTTTTGTAAACAGTATTATGAAAAATATGTAAAAACTGGTTCAAATGTATAATTCTGATGCTAAATGTTCCTAAATACTTTCTACTTATAAGATACTTCTGAATTGTGAATATCAGGGAAACTATTTTAAAATTAGAAGTACAATAAAGCAAAATCCTGAATGAAGAGACGTGAGAAGGAGTTATTGCCTTTGTCAACATTTTTTAAAGATTAATTAATTAGTTAAATAAAGAAAATATGCATTTTTTTAAATATTCTTTTACTTTTCAACTTTTATCAGTATACACCTATTGAAAAGCATTCCTCCAAAAGATATTGTTCTATCAGGTATTAATTCAAACTAAAAACAGTTTTTGCAAAAACCTCTGACATCATAGGAGAGTGGAATTACTTTAAAGAAAGTTGTAAAAAAAAAATATCAACAGATACCAAAATTTATCTAAAATGTCAAGACCTTTAATACATGTAACTGCGAAAAAAAATTGAAGGATATTGAAATTCGTATTCTGATTGGCTCAATTAGAAAGTTAAAAATATATTTTTTTTTTATATGAAGTACGAGGGCCGTTCAAAATTACGCGGACTGTGCTATTATTTACTTTTACAGACGTCATATAGTTATGAAATTTCACAGAAGTATGTATCTTTAAGATTCCAATAAATTTTGGGCAAAATTTCTGTATTTTGAAAAAATTCTATTAAAATTATCGGTTTGTTTATAACGCTGATGTAGAGGTGCGGAGCACGACAAAAAAAATTTAAGCAAAAACATGCTGAATCCAAAATTTAAATCATTTATTTTCTATAATTCGCGATAATTTTTTGACAATTTTCGCAAATGTTTCTTTTAATTGTTCTATTATTATGTATTTAGATTTCTGACGTGATATTCTAAGTACTCTCGGAAATAAAGTGATTTTTCTCTGACGTATTTCCCGTGAAAACGACTGTGAAAATGACGTCTCCTGAATTGACGGCGCCCCATACTTTTTTAAATTATGTCTAACGCTCGAGATATCGCCAACATAGATCCAAAATATGCATAAAAAACATGTAGTAAACTAGGGTATTCGTGACATTCGTACACAAATAGCAAATTGAATTTTAGACCGTTAGACCTCTGTAAAAAGGCTATACGACAGGACGGGAAGAAGGTGGTCGGCAAAAACTTTATCCGGACAGTAAAGAACGTGATTTAGAGTAATCAATATCACATCATATTTCACAAATACTTCCATTTTTTTTTTTTAAAAGAATATGCTTTACTTGTTTAATAGATTTTAAGCTTTAAAAGAAATGGGATTTGGATGTTGAGTAGATAAGGTAACTCAAACTGTACAGGTACCCTTGGGAAAATGTTGAGAAAATGATAGCTAAATCACATATTTTTTATAGTGCCTGTGACGTCGAAGATTTAACTGCTCTGTGACTTAATGATATGTCCTGAAAAATCACTTAAAATTGATACCAATTTACAACATTTTGATATGAAATTTTGAAGACCATATAAGTAAAGATTCTTTTATATTATGTTTGACATTTTGCCCGATTATTTCGTCAAAAAAATTTTTCTTTGCAACAAGTCCGCGTAATTTTTTAACGGCACTCGTACATTAAACAACTACATTTTCAGTATCTGAATTGTACGAACGCTATATTTTCACTTCAAATTTTGTATGTTTCTAATTTACAAACTGAAAGTACGACTTTCAATCTATGTGATGAATAAACCTTATTAATATTTCTACATTTTGATTATTTGATGGTGAGAGAAACGCCTTTGATATTCTATAAAACTCGATAAATTTTGTCTCAAGAATCAAGAATGTTGTCTGGAAATTTCGATGACCCGATTAAAGAATGCGTTGAGATAGAAGAGTATATCTAAGCTGTTAAATAAGGGACATTTTATCAGTTTTACCTCCTGCATACACAATTTTGGGCCATACTTGCATTGTTCATGATATGTACTTATCAATTCGGATTTGTTTGGCTATTTCACTTTGGAATACGATTTGAGTAGAAATTTTATTTCATATTTTACTGTACAAAAACATGAACTTAAGAATCCAAGTATTTATCATTTCTTGATAAATAAATTACTAGTAACATTTTGCATCTATGTCACGTTTTAGATCTTTCATATTCCAAATATCAAGATATATATGTAAGACTCCAAGGTCCGATGGTGACGCCAAAGCCCGATGGTCTCGCAGACCATCGGACATTGGCGAGACCATCGGACTTTGGAGTCCTATCGCACTTTGGAGTCCTATCGCACTTTGGAGTCCTACATATATACTCGAAATGTAAACTTGATTACATTCAAAATATTATCTTGTAGTCATAATTAACACAATAAACGTAACATTTTGGAAATATGAAAACAAACTTTGAAACTTTTACCCCAACAAATCTAGGTAAAAGACAAACTAGTATTGAATTTTTTTATCAATAGTTTTATTTTAGAATTATTTTGACATTTTAAAATTCCTGAATAATTCGATCGTCTGCGCCCTTAAAATGCAGCCTTTTAAAAAAAAAAACTCCGCAAAATTTGCTTTGAACGTCATTTTCCATATTTGAATAGTAAAGCGTTAAAGAATATTTAAAAAAACTCTACTGCATTTACAGTAATATAGCAATAAAACTCCTTAGGCAGATTTAATAGAAATTACAGATTATATGACGTAAATTTTAAAGAGCATTAATCTTAGACTTTGTTATTTTTGATTTGGCCTTACTATCTGACTACTATGCACCTAGTATGAATCATTGACGCTTAGTCTCATCCATATGCTTAAATTCGCTGTTATGGTTTGAACATATTTTATTGTTATTTATAATTACAAAGGGATTGGGCAGAAGTTCTAGAGTTCTGTTATATTGTACTATACCTTACTCTTGTGACATTGATAAGTTCAATCTCTTTATAAATAAACTTTCTTAAGGTTTCGTCAAAGGTCAACATGTCAAAAAATTTATTTTTACAATAGCCCTAAAACTATGTGAGGTATAAAGTTAAAACTTTTACAGTTTTTAAATATTTCATTGAATAACAGATATAGAATGTATCATTTGATAAAAAAAAAGACTTGGAATAATATTAATTGAGAAGAATTCTTCTTAAAAATGCATATATTTTAAAAAAAAAATACACCTAATTAATTCTGTGCTCTTAGTGAAAACCATCATTGCAGAAACAAAATATTTTTATCAATGAAGGGCAAGTTGGACTTGGATAGCCTCTGGAAAGTTGTTTTCCATGTTTATTTTGTCCAAATGTTAAGACTTGAAAGTGAAAGTACATTGCAAATGGCAGCTTCTATAAGGGTCTTGTCTTCATACATGTCAGGCTTTCAATAACAGCCTTTCAAAGACCATTCACGTCCAACTTGCCCTTCAATGATAAACATATATTATTTCTACAATGATGGTTTTCACAAAAAGGACAGAATTAAGCAGGTGCATTTTTCTTTAAATATGCACATTTTCTGATACAATTTTTCTCAAAATATATCTTTTTTAAAATATTTATTATCAAGTGATACTTTCTATCTATTAATCAATGATATATTTATAAACAGTTAACGTTTTGACTTTATACCACACATAGTTTTCGAGCTATTGTAAAAATGATTTTTAGACATGTTGGCCTTTGACGAAACCTTAATTAGTTACTGTCTAATTTTAGCTGTCACCAAAATTTAATTGTGCATTGAAAAACTGTATTACATTATATTTAATTTTCAGGATATGTTTTCTCCTTAGAATGTTTATGCACTAAACCCCCAACATACCTTTAACACATTGGATACATGTAATTTCGAAACCAAACATAACGAAAAAGGTAGGTTTTTTTTAAATGTCTGTAAAATTCTTTGAAAAATAACATCCCTTTAAATTTTCGTGTGCCGAGCATATGATTTGTATTATCACATAGAAAATTCTGCTACAACTTGATGCTTTCTGCAACTTTTATAAGATGCAAAGCTATTCATATGTTACCATCATTGAGGGGGTTTAATGTGGAAACATTGTTTTTGCTTTCTGTAAGTATTTTAATAAGCCAAAAAACATGAGTCCTTATTCCCTGTATCACTTTCAGTAGTAAACTGTGCCATGATTTGAAGATGATCTTCAGCTGGACACGATAGTTAGTTAATATTAATTCTCTGACGTAAAAAAACCTACAATCAATCAATCTTTAATTTGATTGTTTATGATACATACATGTATTGTTCTATAGCCCAGGTCCTTTTAGGAATTTCATAGCGTCATTCAATACTATATTTTTGATAACCCGCGTCATACCGGTATATCAGGTAAAAAAGTTGAAAACTATCATATCCCGTGATATAGTTAAGGCAAGGCTTTTTGACATTATCAACATTTTTTTTTAACAATTTAATTTCCAAATTAGATTACCTTGTCATTGTCTAGAAGCAAATTCAATTTGTAAAAATTCAAATCGGTTTTATATTTAGTTTTAAAATACGACATGTTGTGTCAACACAAAAACACATTCTTTTTCTTAGCATATTTATTTTAAAAAAAATTACAATAATCAAATCAACAATTTTTTACTGACTACACAGATTACATTTAAAGGTATTTTCAGACAAATTTAATACAAATTCACATTAACAATGACAAAATTTCAATTTCAGTTCAATAATTTCTAATTATGTTATCTATACAAGAACAACTCTCCAAATGAATTGAACCTTGTCTATCATTTGTTACATTTCATAAAATCAATTAACATAACGCGATAAAACACATTGGATAGTGGTGCTTTTTGCATTGCATATATACATATATCGATTGCAGTCTATTTTTATATATACATGTATATATATATTTCAAATTGTGTTGTTTTGTTTACTTCTTTAACTTTCGAACCTTTTTTTCTAACTCAATCAATCACTTTAATTTGCATTTTTTTCTGATCTGAGGATTCATAATGTACTTTGTGATGATTTTTGTTTATGAACCAATTTTCTTTTTTTCCCAACATTTTTTTTAATAATTACTTGTTAAACTTTCGAACCCTTCAGCTATTTAATTATAAATCAATTTCTCTAACAAACTTTTGCATTTGATAACTGAGCAGAGGATTCAAGCCAATAGGTCTTTACTGGTCTCCGTCCCTGTAAAACAATTCCATTTAAATACTATTATAGCATATGCAATAAATATTAATACAATATACAGTATAAACAATACCTCTTCAGTTAAGTTAAATTGAGGATTTTATTTATCATGTATGCAAATTCTCAATAAGTGAAAAAATGAGAGAATTTTAAAATTAACTACAAAGAAATCACTTAGGTTTAATTCTTTTCTCATATATGCAGAAGCAAATTCTACCGAATACTACGTTTGATTAAAAGTTAGGAAATTATTCACACAATAGAGTTTTCATATTGTACGCACCATTGCATGAATTTTAATGATTAGAAAATAGATATTTATTTTTCATTTAAACAAAATATATCATGATTTCTATTATTAAAGCATGCATTATACTGTCAAAAAAGCTAGTTCATATTTCATGCGTACATAAAAAAAACTTATCAAGTCATTTAATTCTACTATACATATTTGTAAACAGAGAAGCAAAATCAGGTTAAAAGCATGGGGAAAATGACGTTGGATAATTTTTTTTTTGATATTATCTGCATTAATTAGAATCATCAAAAAAGATATTGACCAGTGCAAAGAAATCCTAAAACAGATATTGACCTAGTCGAAGGAATCCTTAAAACAGATATTGACCTTTGCAAAGGAATTCCTCAAAACAGATACATGTATTGACATGTGAGAAGGAAATCCTCAAAACAGAAATCGATCTGTGCAAAGGAATCCTCAAACAGATATTGACCTGTGCAAAGGAATCTTCAAAACAGATATTGACCTGTACATAAAGACACAACATTAACGGTTCATGTGAATGTGTATTTTTCGTTATTTTTTTTTTCCATGTATTCTCTCCAATAATTTTAAAGACAGTGTACTGCTTTTCAAAACATGTATCAATTACTGTATAAACTAACAAACTGTACGCGTTTGCATGGTTTCAAACGAATATTTTTAACCTTTTTCCTTTTCTTTTACACCCCCCCCCCTCAAATAGAAATATCTGGGCTGTACTGCGCTTTATGTTTCGAACCCATGCAATTGAAGAAAGAAAGAGGACAAAGCGTAAATAATTCAAATCAATCTTTACCTTTGCTATGATATTTCCTCTTTCAAAGGCTTTAAAATGGCAAAATCCTTTGATTAATTGGATCGTCTTGCTACTAACATGAATTTTCCCTCCTAAAAATTGATTTAAAAAATTAATTAGCCAATAATATATTTGTTAAAAATATAATATAGTTTAAAGATATAAACATATATTGCTATATTGGCTATAGCTTTGCTGTTCATGTATTCTATTCTTTTAACAAACTTTACTTGTCAATAAATATTATTTTGAAATAATTAATGCCTTAATTTCTTTTTTTCAATTGCAAATCCTCAAGGTTGCGCAGACAGCCATACAAACCTCTTCCGGTAGATTTCAATCTTTTCGCCATGCTTACTGTTTCCCCAAATAAACAATATCTTGGCATTTTAAGTCCAAGAACTCCAGCTGCACACGGACCTGTCAAATTAATGAGAATATCACGCATATATATATTTTTTAGGAAAAACAATCTAATATTAATACAGTGTATTATACGTTTATGCAACTACAAATTACACAGAAATTATCAATATTTACTTCTTATTCGAAATCGAAAAAAGGGCATCATAAAAATGTATAACAATAATTTAAATTGCTTTGTCAAAGTATTTATACCGGTATAAGAAAGCATATCGGATGTCCTTTTATAATTAAAAAAACGATAATGATAGTGAATAAAGGTATATTTTTTGTAAATAGATAAAATACCTGAATGGATTCCAATCCGAACTTTAACAATTTCAAGTCTTTCAAATGTTCTAGGAACTTGGTATCTTTTCATTATTTCTTGTAGAAAAAGGGCCAAATTGCAAATATGCAACGCATGCGCATCGCCATTTCTTTCAGGTGCTCCACTAGCAACCATGTAAGAGTCTCCTAGTGTTTCTATTTTTTGGACATCGTATTTTATTGCTTGCCTGTCAAACAATCTGAAGAAAGATTTTTGCATCAGGAAAAAGCATTAACAATCATAAACTTTTTGAAAGGAAATTAAGTGTATAAATGTATAACATTTAAGTAATAGATTTTAAGAAACTTATTTGCACCCGAGTAAGTGTTTGAGTATTGCTTGACGGTTGCTCACATTATAAGTGCATAATATCTTTAAATAATAATTTGATATAACTAAAGACCATGTATCGATATATACATGTTCTTTGCCTGAATTCATTGTTAAACTGTATGAGTAAATCACTCAGCGATGCTCAATACACTAATGTCTTGTGGTGCAGATATGCACAATTCATAGTCATAGGGTTATTGAGTTTTTAACCATGAAAGATATAACGTATATAAATCATAAATTTAAATATTTCTAAAGATATAAAGTATGTGTGTTATGCTATTTTATGAACATTAAGAGAAAAACCGGCGCATACCCATATAAATCATTAAGTAAATTCATGATCTGTTTAGCCGAACTCCTGGTTTCCAGTTCCGTAAAATTCACGATGTCGCTCATGAAAACTGTTACATTTTCAAAGCTTTCGGCATCGACAGTTCCTGTCTTTCTAAGGTTCTTCGGTATCCATTGGTATTTGAGACTTTCTGTCACCTCCTTTTCCGCAGCTAACTTTTTGGACTTGCATTCTAACTCTACGGCATTGTTAGTTATTTCCAGCGTCATGTCACCGATACACAGAATATACCATATTGTCAAAATGATGCTCACAATAATAACGATGAACTGAACAGTGAGATATACGTAGAACTGAAATTCGGCGTTTTTGTTTATGTCAAACAATTTCCCAATCAAGACTTTAGAGAGGAGTTGCTGGGTATCAAATGCGAAATCGATGAATTCTGTCATGTTTTCAAAATACATCAAGCCAAAGGATAAACGGTCTTCTTTCGATTTTGTTTTACAAGTGTTGAGAAATGATTCAGACCAAGCAGTATTTCTTACATTCTCCAAGTACTTTTCTGTGCTCTGATTCTTCTTCAAAAAGGCAGTTTTGATATCAGAACTATAATGCGTAAATATATTTTTATAACTTTTAGCTTCCCCAGTCAGAAATTTAAAATTCTGTAAGGTCTCTGAAGTAAACTCACAAGTCGCATATTGGAATGCTATTCTAGCTCGCAATAAGCCAATTACATCTGTCCATCTTACTAGTGCTGAAAATGCTACAACGTCTAGAATGCAGTTGTACTCCCTTGGTATGGGAACATCATTGAACATGAAATTCATCAATCCAGTGTTTATCTGAGTGTAGAAAATTAATTGATCTTCAACTGAGAAAGACCCATTTTCAATCTTAACTCTTGTTAAAAGAATTCTCTCTTGAACTTCAAAGATTGTGTGTGGAATCCCCTTGATGTAAATGGCATCATAATTTGACGGCATTTGTGCAAAGGATAGATCCAGTGTTTTACACCTCTGTTGCGAGTAGATCGGCCTTGATCTCTCTGAACACTATGTTCGCGGAAGTTACTTGGTGTTTCTTTGGAAACCTTTGAGCTCTCAGAATTAGTTTCGCACTGGTGAACATTTGTCAACGTGAACTTTGGGTGTATGGAACTAGTTGCCATTGCTTTAGTTTTTTTCATATAAATTTGCTGTATTTCAGAAATCTAAGATTTAAAGATAAAATTTAGTACATGTAATCTGAACAATAACAACCCTCTATCGAATTATTTTTAATCTCTCAACTTCAAATTTTACTTAACTTATATGTATTTTTACCCTCTAGCTAGATTGTCACATCTTCACTAAATAAAGTCAATTAAATTTGAGGTTTTTATAAGAAATACAAAGTAAGAAAATTAGCAGTTTGTTGCACTATACAACTGTACATTAAAAAGCTAATAGAATTTTTAATAGAAATAATAAATTACCTTTAGTTTTTGCCCATAAATAACAACTAACTTCTGTAGTATCTATAACTGATAAATTATTATGATGTTTATTACTTAAGTAGCTTTTATTTTTTGTTTTAACATGTAGAACTGTGATTGACATATCGTTGATGTATTGTCATGCATATTAATTAGATAGGAGTGGTTTTGAATTTAAAATATACCTTTTTTTATTATTGCAGTATCATGTGAGTTCACTAGTTGTATTTTGAATATATTCATACAGCAAAAATTGATTTAATAGAAACAAATAATTAAATTTTTTTGTTACAAGATTACATATAAGTACTTTTGCAATTTAATTTAATTTTAATAATTCCTATTAGTATTTTGTAAATGTCACCTTAGGTTTTTCCAGGGTTTGCATCATGAACCGTGTTTCTTGATTGGCTACTCGCTGTAAGGACAAATTAAATCCCACCCACTGGTTTTCCTCATTGAATCTCAGAATCCCCAAATGATTTTGTTCTTAATAGTTAGCAACACATTTATCCTAACCTTTGCAAATCTGTGTCAATTATTTAATCTTATCATATAATACATTTTCTAAATGCTTATTTTACATTTAATTAATTATCTAAGTTATGTGCTCTTAATGAAGTATTCAGTTCATAAGTATCTGAAGTTTCTTTGTTCTGCAGCAAGTAAAAAAAAACAATAGTAGTGCAAAGAGCATTTTTTATAGATGCTGAATGAGAAAACATTTTTTTTTTTACAATATTTGAATGCAGCAGAGGGGAAAAAATATGACCCCACACCTTATGCAAATATGTTCACTCCATCTGCTTCAATAATAGCAATGTGTATGGAGGATTGGGAAGAGGGAGGTGGGTTAAACTTGTAAATCATCTCTTCAGAGCCAAAAGTTACTCCGATAAGGATGAGGCTAATAGCTGTAACTAGAAACTCCTTAGACATTAAATCCGAAAAAAAAATCCCCAAAACCCATGAATTCATACAATATTAGTGATTACACAAAAAATAACAAAATCTTGTACGAATAGAACATGTACTTAAACATGTTAATCTGTGAAAGACAAACAGATAAATTAGGGATAAAATGGCGTATAAGAATATCAAGTTGCTGCTATCTGAACATGCTGATGTTGACGAAGGATCAGACAGGTAACGTTACCTGTAGGCCAATATCTAATGCTGATCTACTACAATGATCTATAGTAATTAAGCTTATGAAAATTTACATTTCATGCTGGTTATAAATTTTTTGGGTCTCTACATATTTCGAAAACAACGAAAATTAACCTCCCAAGAAAATTATTGATTTCACAGTATATAGATTTTGATGGAAATTAAGATAATGAATGAATGTGTTCTTACTAATAAAAGTGGTGTTTATGTTTAGATATATCATATATGTTTTATATGTAATTTTTTTAAAAAGGAAATTAAATATGAAGCAGTTATAATTGTTGTTGGGAAAGATGTAAACTTCTCTAATTGAAAAAAAAACAACATTCAACTGCGCATATGCTTTGATTTGTATACATGTGATTTATACTTTTTTAATTGCAGGATTGTGCAAGTTATGACGTAGTGTACATGTGCTTCTCAAAATAAGTCTGAACCAGGGCGTATAAAAGTTCCAAGTATTAAAAGAAGGGGTAATTCTTCTTCAAATATTATCACACATTTATCTTGTTTTTTGTAACGTAAACTTAAGTTAAGAATTAAAAAAAAATACATAAAAAAAATTAGTAACTATTCTTTTCAAAATGATGATATCTTTAAAAGATAATGCGTAATGATAATACGAACTCAAAACGAAGTTAATATTGAATATTTTCATGATTTTAGCATGCATAACTTGAATAATATGAAACTTATGACAAGGTTTCAACTGCTTATTCAATTCTAGCAAACCTGGGTAAAGTTATAAATATCATACAATTAATTAACTTTTACTTCTTGTAGCAGTCATCGTACTGAGGAGTTTTTAGACCCAATTAGCATGATTAAATTAGAAGGGAAATATCTTAATCCATATTTATATGGTAGAGTATCAAACATCATGCACAATCATTGATCCAATGTTGATATAAAAAAAATTAATACTGGATATGCTGGAACACGTATGTCCTTCTACGTCAACACTACAAATGTATTTGTAAGAATTTTCTACCGCTCTGAGTTCGTTTCTCTGGATGTTTTATTTTCATATTTAGAACTCGATAATACATGCAAGAAAAGGATTGGTCAAGAACAAATATGTCCTCAATCAAATTATATGATGCAAACTACCAGCTGTAATTGTATATTTTAAATGCGAAATCATTTAAAAGATTATTGAAAGTGGTACATCGACTGGCCTACATATCATAGCATACAGTTTTCTCTTAGAAACAAATAGTCTTTATTTTACTAATTAGAGTTTGATTAAAATTATTTAACTTATTAACCATGAATAATTATTAAGAGTCTTTTCTGTAATGACTTGAAATTTTTGTATAGGAAATATATGAACCCTCTATGATAAAAGTATTTGATACCCTTAGCAAAAAATCAGGCGAAAATTGGTTGATTTGTGTTACAGCTATCATGGCAACTTGTCTCGAAATTTGAAAATGGCATTTTTTTTTACATGTATATAGCCCCATTTGCAACAAAGCAAAAAATTCGCAATGACTGTCTACAAAAGTTGGAAGTCTGATGTCTAAAATGCACGATGTGTTTGGTAAATCAACTATTAAATAAGCTACTATGGCAACAAAATATTCAAAAGTAAAAAAATATATATTCATTGAATTTTATGAAGTCATATACGTAACATTAAAACAAATATAGAATGAAATATGACTATATCATACAGAGAAGAGCCTTTAAACATATACCAAGAACAAATTATGATACTTCTATTTGATTGGCAATGGTTGCTGTCATGGTTTTTTATGCCACAAAGAGCTTTCAAATTTACACTCTGGGTGTTTAAATCTGATCTTATCTTTTGAAAATGCACGTTTCTACATATACATGTAGATAACCAATGATCAGTTTTTAAAGAAGTTTGTGTGGTCTTAATGTTCCGATTAAAAAAAAATTGAAGAAAACATATACTTAATATCTGAAAAATATTTTCCTTGGATACTGTACATGTATGTACCCTTCAATATTTATTCCCAAAACTATTATAATTAATATTTATAAACAGATAACCTTCCTTTTGATTTTGACTATCATACAATCTCTAACTTGATACAAAAACATGGCATATATGGTTAAATATTGATATAAAGTTTAAAATCAAACACTTTTCCTCTTTGGTAACCATAGCAACAGTGTTGTTTATTCATTAATCAAAATATAATATTAAACTTTAGTTCTACAGAGATAAGCAATATTAAAGGTGAGGCATATACGGCATGTTTCTTGATTAAATAACGGTAATATGTAAATCAGCAAAATTATTTTTAACCACTGGTACATTGTGTCCATGATAACACCGCAAAGAAGCAAATAATTCCAATTTTTCTTATGTTATTAGTGTTGCAATGACCTAACGATGCAAATCTAACATCGACTCGATTTATCCAAGGGAAATTAAGAATAACCTTCAATTATAGCCTTTTGATGAGGTCAGTCCCTTGATATATAGACCTCAGAGAAAGCATATATACCGATCACGAAGAGAAGGTATTGAGTATTTAAATGAAGGATTTTTAGTCATTTCTTAAAAACTGTAAAAATAATAAAACAATAGAAGCATTTTGATTTGGTCTAAAATAGAAACACCCAGTCTTTAACACATTTTATACTTGATCATGTGATCTAGTTTGAGCCAATCAGAAAGTTGGAACAATAAAGAAAACTAATAAATCTAATTGCAGTGTCTGCCAGATCTGTTCCTGGATGATTTAATGTCTGAAGCCAATAACGAATAATTATCAGCTAAAAGTTGTGACAATTGAATTAAACTAGCTTTTCACATCCTTAACATGCCTTACTTATGTAACAATATTCAATTAACACCATTGTGTTGCGTTTATGTCTCCATCCTTATTCAATATACATGAAATGTTACATTTACGTATATGCATGAACAAGATTAATTTTAATGGCAGACTACTGAAGAAAAGGAAACAGGGGTTTCAGAAAACTCATTAAAAGTCAACATTTCAAAAATTCTGTAATTGTTATTTGCTGAAAAGAAAAAAAACGTATATTAAACTATTGGATTATATTTTAAAAAATTATTTTGAATATGTTTTCCAGAATTGTTATCATGCATTTTAATTCATCCTTAATCAACAAGTTACCAAAATCTTGTGTGACTTTGACTGATAATTCCTGAGTTATTGAAACTGATATGTCGAAACCCCCCAAAATAAAAATAAAAATTCTCATAATCTACCTTGCACATCAGTAATAGACTTGATTTTTCTGTGCATTGAGTTTACCAGGGCATTTATCTTTCTCATAGGATTATCATTCAACCCTTCCGACGGTAGTCTTATTGGCTGAGAGTAGCTGTATTAATCCAAAGCCAACAAATCCCCCCGCCCAATGAATCCCACGAATTTTTTATTTAGGATAGAATATACAGAAGTCAGCTAGTTTGGTACACATGAATGTTTGTAAAAAGTATCGAAAAAACACTACCTACATTTTCCAAGCGTGAACATGCTAAAAACATTAGGCATACTACGAGTACATGAGCGTGTGAGAGTAAAATTGCCGTAAAGTTGCCAAGCTCGCAGTCCAAATTAGAGCAGAGAGTTTTTGTCAATTTCAGGTCAGAAAAATGAGTATGATTGTTTGCACATATAAATATCAGTCTCAGTGATAATGCCTTGACAATAACTGCGGTGGCATGATGAAAAACCCTATCTTGATGTGACGTTGTTACGCGCCAACGTCACCGTCATGGTTGTTTTGAAACCTTTCAAGTTACTCTCCGACAGTCAAAAAAATCCTTTTTTGGTTGAAAACTTTAAAACTATCTGCACAGCAACATGATGTTGCCTTTTTATTCACGTATGCAATTCAATTACTAGACCCAATATAACTTCCGACAGCCATACCATGGTTGCAAGAAATTTATACTGACTGCAAATATGCAAAAACGATGTCTTTAAGGGTCCTCCATACACAACCAACTTAATATGTTCTCACTATTATTGAGCATTACTTATAACAAGCATATCAACATTTAAAAACTGGATAGGAATTAAAACATAATTTATACTGATTTTTTTTTAATTAAGATAATAATTTCACAAGTTTCAAGATTTTTTCCCATGGCGTTTTCATACCTAACACAACAAATTTTGTTTGCCCTTTCGTATATTTTAAAGGTCACAGAATAACTATAAAGACTTAATTTTATCGATCAACATATTTTTTTAAAATACATAAAACTCATTTTCTCTAAAATACATCTAAAGAAAAATCAATGAGGACTCTTTCTGTATAGAAGAAACGTCAATGAATTAGTTTAAATAAAAAAAATGAATTAAAATTGAATGCACTGATGTAGAAAAATGTGTTCAAAATCTCTGGTATCAAAGTTATCTTTCCTGTTGCCCGAAACTCAAAAACTTTGGCAAGTCTCCGCATACGTCACCATACTCTATTTACTCATTATTGGCACCTGAACTGGACAGGGGAAAACTAAAACGTACACTATTTTATCAATATTTATAAACACTCAATCAGATAATATGTTATTGAAACGCACAATTTAGTGTGCAAAAATATCAACCTTAACCACAGACTTGATAAGCCTGAAAGCATAAATAACTTAAAAGTGTCCCATCATGCTAGCACCCGTTGTTTACGAATTATTATGTAACACAATCCCAGACGTCTGTTGTTCTTTTGAAAAAAAAATTATCTTTTTTTTCCGTTACTCCGTGATCATGTTATGTATCAATGTTTATTATAAGGGTGTCGCTCTCAATGTACTGCATACTTTTCCCTAAGCAAAACCTTTATCTCTAAAGCGTTTGTAAGACTCTCTTACAAGTGGTGCTAGGCAAATTGTCATTTGACAAACTAGATAAAACCGGAAGTCAAAGTATTTTTTTCTCTATATACGTCACAAGTCACATGGTGTGGAGGACCCTTAACCCTAATGCATCGTATGGAACTACAAAATGTAATCACAAAATTATCTTCATCACCATGCACGTAATGTTTGGCTTTTAAACACTTACCTTACATGTACCTGACTCCATACATTTCATGTTTGAGTAGTTTTGACCAGCAATTTTAGTGCAAAGTAACCAAAATACCAAAATACCAAAAATCTTATCAATTTTCAAAATTGTTGGCCACATAGTCCATGTAGTCCAAATATTATAGCATACTATGTTCTTATGCGTTTCTGTTTTCTTTCAGTATGTGTATATTCATCTTTTCAGCAGCCATGACCACTTAGTAGGTTTTTCTACAGTAACATAATTTATAACAATGGCCATTTCAATTAAAAGTTAGGAAAAGTCCCCATACATGATCAATACATAAGGCTAACACAAGCTGTAACATGTCAACAGGCAGTGCATAATACTCTTCTAATCCATCTAGGCGTGTCTGGAATTTTTAAGATCTCAGTTTAATGACTTTTTATAGAATTGCATTGTTTTAGAATTTGTTAGAGACTCATCACCGTCCGTTATTTTAATTGCATTGGGGGGCAGGAATTAAACAGTTCATATTCTTTTTTCCCATTTAGTCAAATTTATAGGATATATGATGATGAAAACCATAATTTCACAAAAAATGCATGTTTATCAACGAAGGGCAAGTTGGAAGCGAATGTGTTCTGAAAGGCTGTTAATGAAAGCATGACATGTACAAAGATAAGCCCCTATAAAATCCACCATTTGCAAGTTTTTAAATATTATTAATATATTTATACATTCGCCGACGTGGCACAGTGGTAAGAGCCTCTGCTCTACAGTCGAAGAGAAAGGATTCAATCTTTATGTCGTGGGTTTGAATCCCACTGTGGGAGTGGAGACCGGTCCTTCGGATGAGTCAATACGAACCGAGGTCCCGTGTCGCAGTAGGTCCTGGCACGAAAAAGAAGTGGTGTTGTCTCCATATGAGTGAAAAATAACTTTCGAGAGGACATTATGCAACATACAATCAATCAATCATATCAATCTTATATACAATTAAAATGTAGCTTGAACAATGTTGGTGAGTGTGGCAGAGATTTTTCGAAATTCTTTTTATTCAATTGTCTCAATATCTATTATTAAGCAATTTTTTCATTAATTAAAAAAAAATCCGTACACACAAAATTTACATTTATGAAGTATATTGACTGCTTTGATAGATTGAAACGTTTCTATGTTTTCTAATTATTTTCCATGAATCCACCTTTCAGAATATACCTTTGAAGTTGCCATGCATGTTATCTAATCAGACACCTTCTATAGACTCGCGAAGTAAGGAGTTGAAGCTTATGCCGCGTGTTCGAATCCCACTGTGGGACATGGAGACTGGTTCTTCGGATGGGACCGTATTAACCGAGGGCACGTGTCGCAGTAAATGCTGGCACGAAGAGTTTTCGTCCCTGCTCAATGGTCCTGGGTGAATAGCATAGGATCAAATAGATCATTTCCGTTCGACTCGATCTTAATATAAATTTATGAACGTGATAAAAGCACCTTTGTAATATAACAGAGCTTATCAGGATCGAAAATTAACACACTTGTATTTACAATTTACCTTGTACCTGGGTACTCGATCGGAAAAACGTCCGAGTAACCGATCATGAAAAATTGACCGATTTGACATCCCTAGTTTTTACCCATGTTTCTAAATCACCAAACCTTGTTTTGTCTGTATAAAAAAGATAATTGTTTAGCAGTTTGAAGAGTCGGCTATAAGGGAATCATCGCAGTATACTTTGAATATAAGAGAATGGCATGTACAAACAATACCAGGTTTAATTACACTGTATACATGTACTACATGGATATGTTATTTAACAAAAGTTAAATATATGAAAATTAAAGACTGAGGAAAATAATGGATAGCAATTGATCCAGTTATCGTATTATATACAGCTCTTCACATCTCTGATGCTGCTTCCAGCCAGTAAGTCTTTATAGTTCCATTTCCCTGAGAAAAAAAAATATTTATCTAAATATCATTTTGTTTATTTAATTTACATCTGGTGGAGTAGTCATTTAAAGGTACACATTGATACAAATTGAAAAGTTTCAAAATCTTATAAATCCAAGGTTTTATTAGGAAATCATATAATTTTTTTGTACATGTTTCTTAATTTATTCCATATATAAACATATATATATATATATATATATATATATATATATATATATATATATATATATATATATATATATATATATATATATATATATATATATATATATATATATATATATATATATATATATATATATATATATATATATATATATATATATATATATATATATATATATATATATATATATATATATATATATATATATATATATATATATATATATATATATATATATATATATATATATATATATATGATTAATATTAGTCACATTGGAAATTTATTTTTAAAGTCTTTGATTGTTCTTTGTAATATTTAACAAGATTTATTGTTCTGTAATAGATCTAAGAAGCAGAAAAGGGTAGTTGGGTACATAATCCACAGTTTCGCAGAATATGGCCCCACTTTGATTTCAAATTGAGTTTCCAATTTTTATCTACAATTATAAAAAGAAAAGAATTTTGTTTAATTCTTACGTCTAAATATACGACTATAAGACTAAAATTAATATGCTTAAAATATTTGATTTAGTCAGACACTAGACAAAAATTCCTCCTTAATTTTTGAACATTCGATTTTCATTTTTTTATACGTATTTTAGCTAAATTGTTTACTGTCTTTTTTCCCCTATTTTTTAGAAATGGAAATTTTTTCATTGGAATATGACAACCTGAAGTTGTTTATATGCGTGTACCAATTGTTCTCAATGAAATTTTCATAGTAATCTTTTATTTATTTAACCTTATTCTTACCAACTTATTGTTAAATTTAATTCTTTGTCAATGCGTAAACAATGTAATTAAGGTAATTCCATAAGAAATCGGCAAAAATCAAGTGCACAATAGTTCTGATAAAAACACTACAGCAGTAAGGAGAGCTAATACTGCCTTATAAAAAGGTGTTAGTAAAATGCTAATAGGGATCTTAATCTTTACCTTGGTGGTGGCAAACCCTCTTTCAAAAACAGTAAAATGTCCCGAATCTTTAATTAATTGATATGTACTGTCGCTTATATGGATTTTTCCTCCTGTAAATAAAAAAATAAGAAAAGTCATACAGCAACTATGAGTAATTGACAATATTAAACGTCTATACATTGAGCCGTGTATATTTTAAAGTTTTCACTCTAACCAACTTGCCCTATTCATCAAAGAAAACAGTTTTTAAATGAAAGTTTCTTCGTCCCTTGTTTCAACATCATAACAATTGAAAAAAAACTACAAATGTGATGACATGATGTAACAAACCTCTTCCTTTACACTTTAGTGTTATTGCTGTGGTAACTGTTTGTCCAAATAAACAATATCTGGGCATTTTAAGGCCAAGCACCCCACCTGTACAGGGACCTGTAAGAAAACAAAATTGCATATATTCTGGGTGGAGCAGCAAGTCACGTGCTGTAGGCAGCACGTTTTCTTTCTTTTATGGCTTTTTTATTCACTACCTTTTTGCTCTTAGTTTTTTACCATTATGATATTGGCTGGACTGTTTTTGTCATGTGATTAGGCAGTATTATGTAAGTTACTAGTCATTATGTTTAACTAGTCAATTTGTCATGAACTGAATATTTCAGTTTATGCCAAGTCTATACATTGTTTTATAAGTTTATGTTGAATATGTAATGTAGTTTTAATTTTAGTCATTTATTAATTCAATAAATAACAGTTTCACATTTGACATTGTTCTTACAAATTTATACAAGAGGTTAAGCAAAAACAAGCAGCGAATAGCCAGGATTGTCTTTGTCGTTACAGGAAAATATTTAGATATTAATATATTATGTTAGCAATGAGCAGAGCATAAAACATGGACTTCCGGAGTTCCAGAGTTGGAATTGCGTGTTGGTAGAAGTGAGCATTTGTGTCAAGATGTTGCAAATAAAGGAAGCACAAGATAGTCATTATTCTTGAAGAAAAAGAAAGTAAGATAAATTATATTTGATTATAAATATCATACCTGAATGAATTCCAATGCGAATTTGAATTGATTCGCGACTTTTAAATGTTTTTGAAACGCATAATCCTTTCATAATGTTGTGAATGGCAAGTGCAAATGAGCAAATTTTGGACGCATGCGCTATGCCAATACGATCAGGTACTCCACTCGCTACCATGTAAGAATCTCCCATGGTTTCTATTTTGAGAACCTCGTATGTCTTAGTCATGTTATCAAATAACCTGTTAGAAAAAAAATAGATTAAGATTTACATCAAATTAAGTAACAGAAGAATATTAGGAGTACGTGAGTAGTTAAATTTTTCACAATATATGTTGTAAAGATAGAAATGTGCCCCAGTAAGTTGCAGTTACTGTATCAGTAAAGCATATCCGTTTTGCAGATATTTTATCAGTAAATGTGAGAGTTAAAGTAATCGAATGTCTTAAAAGAGAAGAAGGGCTTGTCCACTGGAATTGTGGCTAATCAATTACGCAGACTTACCCATATAAATTATTAAGTAGATCAAATATCTCTCTAGCTGATCTTCTTGTTCCAAGCTCTGTAAAATTCACAATGTCGCTGATGAAAATGGTCACGTCTTCAAAGTTTTCAGAAATGACAGTCCGTGCTTCTTTTAAAGCCGTAGCAATTTTTGTCGGTAACATTTGATACTGGAGTCTTTCTGATACCAATTTTTCTGCAGCCAACTCTTTTGACTTAGCCCTAATTATGACAGCATTTTTGGCAATCTTAAACGTCATGTTCTCGATGCATAGTATATACCATACTGTTAAAATGATGCTAATGAAGGTTATTATGACCAAGACAGTCAGGTAAACGTTGAAATTGAACTCGGCATCTTTTCTTATTTTAAGGAGTTTTCTTGTCAAGACCTTGGACTGCAGTTCCTGTGTCTTAAAAGCGAAATCGATAAATTTTGTCATGTTTTGAAAATAAATTACACTTAATGATAAGCGATCTTCCATTGAATTTGTTTTACACGAGTTCAGAAATGATTCAGACCATGCAAATCTCCTGACATTCTCGAGATATTTTTCTATGCTTTCATTTTCCATTGGGAATGCAGTTTCAATTTCCGGACTATAATGTGTAAAAATATTTTTATAACCCATTGCTTCACCACTCAGCAGCATGAAATTCTGCAGTGATTCTGAAGTGAAACCACATGTTGCGTATTGGGATGCTATTCTAGCACGCAGAAGGCCGATAATATCTGTCCATCTTACAAGTGATGAAAATGCTACAATGTCCAAAACACAGTTCTTCTCCCCTGAAATGTAAACATCATCAAACATGACGCTCATTAATCCATTGTTAATCTCGGTGTAGAAATTGAGATGATCTTCAAGAGAAACTGACCCATTTTCAATTCTCCTTCGGGATAAATTAATATTTTCATGTACTTCTGAAATTGTACGGAGGACCCCATCCATGTAAATAACATCATGATTCGAAGGTATGTTGTTAAAGGCTTGATCTGTGTTCTTCCTTGCTGTCAACATCGTATCATACAAGGGATTCTTATCACCAGAGGTGCTTAAAAACGTCGAGGAGATTCCTCTTTCTCTCTGTAGCATTTGGATCAAGTTTGCATACAGATGTGCAACTTTGACATCGTGAATGGACTCCAGTGAGGCCCTTTTAACTTTGGCCGCTTTCAAGAGACTGCTTGTGGCGAGGGACATAAGAGATAGTACAGGTATCAAAATAATCATTATCATTTTCCAGTGTTTTGCAATTCTCCTGGAAGAGGAATAACTGCTTCTTTTCTGGAAAAGAACTTCTTGCATGCTACGAATGGATAGCTGAGAAATACTTGAATCCAAAGATTTGGTTTCGTCACATCGATGAAAAATTGTCACAACAGACTCTGGATGAATTGAATTACTCGTCATAGTTATTTTTTCCCGATTGTCTGAGGAAAGAAATAATAAAACCAAAATTAATATATTTACTTTAAGTTCAAAATCTTCATACAGTTTCTTCCTGCAGTTAAAAGAAATCTGTTTTGAAATATTTATTTTTAGACGAGTGTATTCCTAGTATGTTTAATCTGTCTCCCAATAATTACGTTTAAGTCACTTACAAAAATTAGGATAGAATTAAAGTGGTACACAACGTTTTGAAAACATTCTATTGCAGTTATTAAAGGCTCCCACCAATCATTTCAGAATGTACATACTAGTACATTCATAAAATTTCCTTTAATAAATTTTCCTTACCGCTGTAATGAATTGAATTCTGTACATTTTTTACAATTAATATATATTATCCTTTTTGTGATGTATTAAAACAATAAGTATCTAGTTTACTGTGTAAATGAACAACCAATGAATTTGGTTTTTCAACCAATGATTTTTTTTTTAAACTTTTAAGTTTAAGTCAAATGTTTGTTTAAAGGAATATTTATATAAACTGTTTAAGTTCACCTGAGCCGAAGGTTCAAGTGAGCTTTTATGATCAAAATTTGTCAGTCGTCTGTCGTTGTCGTTGTTGTCGTAAACTTTTTCACATTTTCATCTTCTTCTCAAGAACCACTGGGCCGATTTCAACCAAACTTTCTACAAAGTATCCTTGGGTAAAGAGGATTCAAGTTTGTTCAAATGAAAGGCCACACCCTTTCCCAAGGGGAGATAATTATGAGTTAGAGAAAAAAATGGAATTTTTAAAAATCTTCTTCTCAAGAACCACTAGGCCAGGAAAGATGAAACTCATGTGGAATAATCCTCAGGTAGTGTTAAATCAAGTTTGTTCAAATCATGACCCCCGGGGGTAGGATGGGGCCAAAATGGCCGATCAAAGTTTTACATAGGAATATATGGGAACAATCTTTAAAAATCTTCTTCTCAAGAACCACTGGGCCAGGTAAGATGAAACTCATGTGAAATCATCCTCAGGTAGTGTAGAATCAAGTTTGTTCAAATCATGGTCCCCTGGGGGGTTAAAATTCACCCCCCCCCCCAACCTCAGTAAACTTTCAGTTCTGATCTGATATGTGCTTTTTCCTAGCCAATTGCTCAGGTGAGCGATGTGGCCCCTGGGCCTCTTGTTAATCATTTAATAATTTAATAGAAATTTTTGCAAGAAAGTTCCTACAGAATATCAAATCTAAAACATTTGTGAAGATGTTTTGGAAATATTTAGAATGTTCTTAATATGCTACCTAGAAAAAGTTTTCAGTTTGAATAGAATACAGCAATATTCACGCTGCAGACTGTATAATGAGACTAATTTCACACCCTTTGTAAACATAGTTACGTAATAAAATCATCAACAATATTTCGAAGTAAACTTACCCTCTTGCATACAGAATAAAAGAATGACGGAAATAGTTTGGATACCATTTAAATACTACGATTGTATAAACTATCGATGATTTGATTGGTGAATGATAAACTGCGCATGGTATTGCATAAGATAAGGGAAGCATATGGTATTGTAAACCAGGTTCGTTACTGTACTGGACTTACATTCATTAACAGATAATGAAGTTAATTGCTTGCCTCATCTTATAACATGATAGAGAGCACTTCATCCTTCGCATTCTATCATTATCTCTAAATTTCATCATCCAAACAAAGGGGCTCTTGCATGATGTTTACCATATATATTCGTTCTCCTTTTGAGGCTATAGGTCATGTAAGATGTTTTCATATCCTTGGTTATGAAGATTAAATAATTTTGTGAGTATTTTAGTATAAATTAAATAAAGTTAATTCATGATTTATTAATCAAAACTGCAGAAATATGCAAACCAGAGTAGTGAGATAGAGTTATCACAGTACGTTGAAGTCAGGGAATAGCATAAAAAAGGGCAGAAACAGAGTCCATTTACAAGTTGATCCAAGATTTCCCCCAACCTAAATAAAGATTTTCACGCACAGGAGTTGGAATATTTTGAGAGAGAAAATATACTTTGAATGATTGTGATGAGTTATATTTCATTATGATTTATTATATACAGTTTATAACGATAGTATAATCATATTCTGTATCATATTTGGATATTTTTCTTGATAACACGTTATTGGTTATCTAATAACAAAGCTTTATGATAAACGTGTGACTCTAACTTGTCAATTGTCAACTTCTCTTACTTATACAGGATTTACTTTTGTCACCTGTATACGGAGTTTACATGTCTTGGTTGATTCGATAAGAAAGAACATACGTGTGAACAATTTCTTAAACGAGGCAAGTTATTGACAAACAAGTTGATAAAGCAAGAATATCAGCAGTCTCCTTAAAAGTCATCATTTTGTAATTTCTGTGGTCTATACATTTACCTTGTTAGCTAATACAATTTATCATTAAGTCAAATGTTGACTGGCTTTATACATAGTGATTGTTAGGCCATTATTTACTCAATGAATTGTCGACGGATTTTCCCGTTTTTCCCGAAACAAGACAAGGAGCACACAGCGTAGGGGATGCTCACTCCTCCATGGCATCTGATCCCCTCTGATGTTTTGGAGGTCCATTTTTGCACGTGTATGAAGACATATATGTTACATTCCATGAGTACAATAACAATTTTGATACAGCAAATACAACTTATTAATCCATCAAATCCATTATTTACACACTGATTTGACGGCGGATTCTCCCGATTTTTCTCCAGTCATGACAAGGTGCACACGGCGGATGTGAAAGGTCGGCAGAGGATGCTCCCTCCTCCATGACACCTTATCCAACCTCTAATGTTTTGGAGGTTCGTGTTTGCTCTTTTTCTATTTTGTATTGTTTACTGACTTTTGAGTTTGAATACTGTTCTTTATCTCCATATATTTCATCCCATGGGTACAAAGGACTCTTTCCTACATCTCATGGATTCCATAATATCATCTCTGGTACATTCCATAAGTACAATGACATCTTTGCTACATCCTATGAGTACAAAGACATTTTTGCCATATCAAATTAGTACTATGATATCTTTGCTATATCTCACAGGTACAAAGACAGTTTTGCTACATCAAATTAGTACTATGATATCTTTGCTATATCTCACGGGTACAAAGACATCTTTGCTACATCCTTTAAATACAAAGGTGTCTTTGCTATAGCTCACGGGTACAAAGACATTTTTGATACATCATATGAGTACAATGGCATCTTTGCTATATCTCCCGGGTACAAAGACATTTGTGCTACATCATATGAGTACAATGGCATCTTTGCTATATCTCACGGGTATAAAGACATTTGTGCTACATCCTATGGCATCCTTGCTATATCTCACGGACACAAAGACATTTTTGCTACATCCTACGAGTACAATGGCATCTTTGCTACATCTCACGGGTACAAAGACATCTTTGCTACATCCTATGAGTACTATGATATCTTAACTATATCTAACGGGTACAAAGACATCTTTTCTACATCCTATGAGTACTATGATATCTTAACTATATCTCATGGGTACAAAGACATCTTTGCTACATCCTATGAGTACTATGGTATATTTGCTATATATCTCACGGGTACAAAGACATCTTTGTTACATCCTATGAGTACAATGACATTGTTGAAGATAACAATCCAAAAATTTTATAATGCTTTCGTAATTTTCTCCTTGACAAATCACACTTTAATTTGATTTAGTAGGTTGAACCTAACTACATGTATCAGCTAATCATTCAAAATTCTTTAATGTTATTAAATTGAATTCTTTGACATTTATATTCAACCTTTAGTGAAAGACTTGCATATAGAAAAAGAATATTTTAATAAAATAATTATAGAATTGTATTGATTAGTTGTAATTAGGAAAAGGCGTAATGTTTAATGCTTTAAATCCTGTACGGATGAGATATTTAGGAGAGTTGAAAGAGAAGGAAGACATTCATGTTGGGAAGACGTGGGAAACATAGGTAGTGGGAAGAGATGGGAGTAAATTAATGTTAGGAAAATAGAAAGATGTAAGAGACAGTGGTTGTGGGAAGAGGTTTGGGACATTGATGTTTGGAAGACGTGGGAATCAAACTATGAATATGGTAGGACGATGCGAGAGACATTAATGTTGGGAAGAAGTGGGAGACACTAAGTTTGGAATGTGGAAGACACTAATTATGGGAAGAGCATGAGGATAATGGTGTTGGGAAGAGGTGGGAAGAAGTGAGAGACATTAATGTTGGGAATCATATATGTCGTGGGAAGAGGTAGGGGACATAAAGGTGAAGTAGAAAACATTCCTTGTTTTTAATTTTTATCAAAATACGCTGATCATTTGTTTCGTCTGCTATTACGCACTAGATAGTATACGTCATAATTTTGTTTATTCGTAGATATCTATTATATCGATACATGTACCTGGATCTTTTATAATTTGCCGTTTTTTTTTCTCTGGCTTTATCAGTTCAAGAAAGGAAAACAGTGGTAAGCAGAGTACAGCAGAGAACAACATTTATTTACATTATAAAATTCAAAAATATCCGCTTACCACAAACGATGAAGGTATCAAGGTATGAAGGTATCCTTATCAAAAAAGAACCCGAGCATTATTTCTAGATGATATAATTAGCCATGCTTTTGACCTCCTCCGCAGTTGAAATATTTTGTACATTAATTTGCTCAGTATTGAATATTACAATAATGGATTGTATGTGTTCTGGGATTATTTTGCTTTTGACCCCCTCCGCAGCTGAAATATAAATTTTGGTCTGTCTACCTATCTGTAATTCTGTCTGTCTATTACACTTTCGTTTAAACACAATATCTCAGAATATCATTTCATACAGTAACTACAACTCCCTATGACCGAATTAAGTAAGAACCCTATTAACGAGGTCAAAGGGTCAAAGGTCAGGGTCGTAAATCAATATCACATTCTGTGTGTGTGTGTGAAATTCTCAATTCCAGGCGATATATCAAGCTGTTATATTTGGCAATTTAATTTTTATACCATAACTCCCTATGGCCCCTCCCGCCCTTTTTAAAGTGCCCCTCGACCCCCACCCCACCTTCAAATCAGCGCATTCTTTTCTTTTTTCAATAAGCGGAGGGCACAGATTCTCTGAATTTACTTGACTGTCGTAATAGCAGTTGGATCCTCCCCCCTCCCGTCCAAGTAAGGGAGGAGAGCTTTTGTTTTCAGTTTACTATATATAGTGTATAGTAGGTTTTTTGTAGAGCGATTATTTTGGGATCTTTAAGATTTTTTTTTTTCCTATTGTACACATGATGAATAAGTGTAATAAATAAAATTTGTGAAAAAAAAATGTCAAATAAGCCCAGGGTTAAA